>JACXGM010000610.1:0-16582 GCA_016801145.1 Umbra pygmaea
GTGTGTGTGTGTGTGTGTGTGTGTGTGTGTGTGTGTGTGTGTGTGTGTGTGTGTGTGTGTGTGTTCGCATTCCTGCCTAACAGGTACTGATCAAAACCTGGACACCAATCAACTAGCAGGTTTAACAGACCATCAACAGTACCCTGGGTCCCCAGCCTGAGACTCCAATACCCCTGCAATAAAGTAGGTACAGTATAACCTCATATTCTCATTTCCAATTTAAAATCATACATTCACCTCCCTGTGACACATTTCTTCTCCTGTTCCAAAAAGCTGACACTTGAAACAACATCTCATCAAGGTACATTTTCAGGAACCACAAGGGAAAGAGTTAGCACTTTCTTTTAGCCTGCTTCTCCAAACTACTTAAAGAACAAAAGATAATCCGCTCCCTAATGCCCCTCTGGAGTTAAGCGAGTAGCAGGCCTCAGACTGGAGCTATGTCCTATTGGCCTTCATGGCTGTAGCGGGAATGCTCCCCTTATGTCTACACTGCTTTTAGCATTCTGCTCACAGCCCTGCAGCCACTCCCAAACACAAAGGGAGAACATCGAACAAAATGGGCCGAGTCTGAGAGCAGATGTAGCCGGTGTGTAACGTACCGTGCTGTTCTCATGGCGATACGTACAAAATCGTACGAAATCATTAAAAAAAACATATGTTTGCGTGACAATTCCGGAGGCAGGAAAATGTATGCCTTGTATGTTTACAAAACCTTACCTTAACCTTAACCTAACCTTAACCTAACCTTAACCTTACTAACCTAGCATATTATCCCTAAACTATACAAATCCTCAAGTACTTTAAATTGTATACGACTGGTCTATTCTTTTGAATTTTCCAGTAGAACAGAGATTCGCTATGTAAAAACACTCACATTTTGATTGGCAACATCAGAAGTCTTCCTATGTAATGTGGCAAAATTTCCATTACCGTGAGAATGCGTTGCATGTACAGCATCCTGATCACATCACTAATTAACTGAGCATTGCTTTTATTTGTGAAATAAAAAATAAAGCAAAAAAAGTCTACATTTCTTTGTGGTCTCACTCCAAAGGAACGCTGGTCTTTGATGAGAGGATTTACCGCAACACTAAGTACTGTGATGTGATGAAGCAGGATAAATCAATATCATAATTAGTATCACAGTTAGAGATCAACCAGAGGTTAAAAAAAGAGGATGAACAATAGAAAGAACAGCAGGACATGAATTAGGAGTTTAGGAGTTTAGGAGTATTGCAGTGGTCAGGAACCTTGTTATCAGAGAAGCAGAGCTTTCAGAGCCAACTCACCATTGGTTGAGAGAGGTAAAAGCAGCTGTCAATCATGATATCCTCCAGGAGCTCTTGGTCTGAGTAGGAGGAAAATAATATTTGTTTCACTACCAGAAGGAATTAGACAATTATGTAAATAAACAAAGATAGAGAGAGAAAATGTATATTTTGGGGTGAATAGTAATGAAAAGATAATGGTTCAGAATAAGGCTAATCTCACATCTATCCCTTTCTGCAATTAAGTAGAGCCCAAACCCCACAGCCTGATACTGGCACCAAGAAAGACACCTATCCCAGTGAAATAACGAGGCCTGTGACGTGACATTCACTGATCAGCACTTGTCTGGAGTGCGAATCAAGCTAGAATTTAAAATGATCATTCAATCAGATGAGGATTTTGAAATCACAAGCGTAAACGGACATTTGGTTTTTAATGGAGATAGTCAGAGAATATTCTTTAGTAAATTTACAGCATTTGCAATTTCTAAAATTAAAACCCTCTATGACACTTATTAAATCACACATTGCCCGTAATGTAATCAGTAATTATAATACCATACATGCCTGGTGCATTTCTCTTACTAACAAATGAGGTCTCTGCTACAAACCAGCTAAGAGATATGTGGCTCCAAATGTGTTTTTCTCTTCTCTCAGAGATATTTAGAAGGGAACATCTGTCTCCCTCACCAATATGATGTTTAAATCTGACACACAGCCTCACAAATAAATGACAGAAATAGCACATATAGCATCACAATCTCTCACACACACACATACATAAACACAACGCCTGGCACCCAGTTTACCACAGAACCACTGGTAATCATTCCCCTTAAAGGGATAGAAAAACAGCAGTATCTGCTTTATCTTGTTGGGATAAAGTAACACCTGTTTGTCAAACTTCCTCAGCGTTGCCATGAAAGGAACTGAATACACAAAGGCTTTATCCACATCCACGTCATGTTCTAGGTTATCTTGTTAGAACAGCATTTTCCTATTGCAGAAATCCACTTCAATCCATCGCAAAGGCAAAACTAAAAGGAGGCCTGTATGGAAGTGTTTGTGTTTGTGTGTGTATTTATTTACATAGCGACTGCGCTGCCCTGATTAACCTCTAATCTTAAATGACAGCTGAGTCCTCTCCAACCGCTGCTAAGGGGTGTCGCTACGAAATGACACAAACTGCTGTTCACCTATCATAACATCACAAATCACATTAACTGAACTCGAGCCAAACGGACGACGTCTGAATAGAATCGCTCCCATATGTACACACGCACAAACACTCCCCTTCACTCACGCGCGCAGTGTGTACCTCTGATTGGAACACTGAAATCAGTACAATTTACAGCAGCGTCAGGTCAATGAGTCGTTTAACCGTTTGCAACAGCAGGTGTTAAAGATAAGACTAACAACATGGCCGCCTGGCCAGCCTCAAGAGACTGGAGGAGACGGTGAGGATGCAGTCTGCATTCAGAGGCCACAGTCCTTTCTGCTCCATAAGTCAGCCTAGGGAGGAGTAAACAACAGAGTAAATTCACCTATAAATCTCTTACACCAAGAGCTATTACACACTGAGCTGAGGTGTAAGCACCTAGAAATCGACCGATATTGGGAAAAGTGGACCTAACCACAATCTAGGACCAGCTTACCTTGCCAAAATCCAACTAAAAGAGGAAGAAACAGCCGTAAGGACTATAGATCAGTGCACAGACAACACTGCGGTCAAGGCAACCTTGTATATCCTCACCAGTGGGAGGCGCTAGTCCCAAACCAATTGTTTAACGTTTCTATTGTGTAATGTGGCTAACGTCCAGCTAACAAACTAAGGCGAGTGAATTTATGATGCCTGCCGTCAAATAAATCTACAGCGAAGCGCCGGAAGGCAAGTATACAACACCACTTGGCCTTATTCAGCTCTTTGTCTCGAAGTGTTCTGCATCTGTAAGCCCTATTTCACATGCCTGTGGAAAAGATCTGCCAACTAAATGTCTACTCAGGCAACCAGGGCAGAATCTGTGGACAGGATGGCACCAGGACATTATTCACCTGTAGGTCAATGTTTGGTATTTCTAAAAACTGATGCTCTTCGTCAGGGGCAGAACAGATATGTTCCTTCCATTGGCTGGATGTCTGCGTGTCTAGAAATGGCTGCAGCTGGCTACAAAGGACCATGGGACAGGACCGCTCTATTAGGGCTGGGGAAAGGAAGGAATGAGGACGAAGAGGGAAGTCTCACCTCTCCTACAATGTCATTTCCTTGCCCTCTAAATTCACACATGAATTGGTTTGCATTGAGCAAACTCTTATTCTATCTGAGACCAGGGAACGTTTTGAAAATGGAAGAGTTGCAGCATGTGTGACCTCAGAGAAGGGGGTGGTAAAGAAGAGAGAAAACGAGGAGAGGGAAAAGAATGAGCAAAAGAGTGATGGGAAGGAGCCAGAGGGGGGAGAAATAAAGAGGGAGGTAAAGATGGTGGGCTGCGAGGGAATAAGACAGAAATAGATCCCTGTGATCTAGCAACTCCACTCTGGAAATCATTTCCATTTGCTTTCACACCCAGGGGTCCACAGCGAGGAAGTATCTCACGTTACACACCATCCCCACGCACTCAACCAAACCGCCTCCTACCAATCAACACACTGTTTCCTCTGTGGCCCATTGTGTACATGAATGGAGAGACCCAATAAAGAATTCCTACGAATTGTCCATATTTATTGTTGAATCAACTACATTTCAGGAACCCTACATATTGTCCATATTTACTGTTGAATCAACTACATTTCAGGAACCCTACACATTGTCCATATTTACTGTTGAATCAACTACATTTCAGGAACCCTACACATTGTCCATATTTACGGTTGAATCAACTGCATTTCAGGAACCCTACACATTGTCAATTTTTACTGTTGAATCGACTGCATTTCAGGAACCATACGAATTGTCCATATTTATTGTTGAATCAACTACATTTCAGGAACCCTACGCATTGTCCATATTTACTGTTGAATCGACTACATTTCAAGAACCATACGCATTGTCCATATTTACGGTTGAATCAACTACATTTCAGGAACCCTACGCATTCTCCATTTTTACTGTTGAATCGACTGCATTTCAGGAACCCTACGAATTGTCCATATTTATTGTTGAATCAACTACATTTCAGGAACCCTACACATTTTCCATATTACTGTTGAATCGGCTGCATTTCAAGAACCCTACGCATTGTCCATATTTACTGTTGAATCGACTGTATTTCAGGAACCTTATGCATTGTCCATATGTACTGTTGAATCGACTGCATTTCAGGAACCCTACGCATTGTCCATATTTACTGTTTAATCAACTACATTTCAGGAACCCTACACATTGTCCATATTTACTGTTGAATCAACTACATTTCAGGAACCCTACACATTGTCCATATTTACGGTTGAATCAACTGCATTTCAGGAACCCTACACATTGTCCATATTTACTGTTGAATCAACTACATTTCAGGAACCCTACGCACTGTCCATTTTTACTGTTGAATCGACTGCATTTCAGGAACCCTACGAATTGTCCATATTTATTGTTGAATCAACTACATTTCAGGAACCCTACACATTGTCCATATTACTGTTGAATCGGCTGCATTTCAAGAACCCTACGCATTGTCCATATTTACTGTTGCATCGACTGCATTTCAGGAACCCTATGCATTGTCCATATTTACTGTTGAATGGAATGCATTTAAGGAACCATACACATTGTTTATATTTACTGTTGAATCGACTGCATTTAAGGAACCATACACATTGTTTATATTTACTGTTGAATCAACTGCATTTCAGTAACCCTACACATTGTCCATATTTACTGTTGAATCAACTAAATTTCAGGAACCATACACATTGTCCATATTTACTGTTGAATCAACTACATTTCAGGAACCCTACGCATTGTCCATATTTACTGTTGAATCGACTGCATTTCAGGAACCCTACACATTGTCCACTGAGTGTCATTGTGTGGATTATGGGGACGTTTGGTCTCAATGGATAAGAGTTATAATCACATGATCAATACGAGGGCTCAGTGTCATTTTGCTCTGTGTGTTTTTGCTGCTTAAGCGTATTCTTAAGGTTAACAACTGACCTTAGGTCGATTGTAGATCATTGTCATTCACTGGCTGAACATGAGGGATGAATCCAGTGTGTGTGTGTGTGTGTGTGTTTGTGTCTTATCTTTGCACCTAAAGCCTTCCTGTCAATCAGAGGAGGGAGATTTAGTCTGGTTCATCAGCGAAGTCATTTAATTGGTTAGCAATTCCTCATCAGATGTGACTTCAAACAGACTACGTTGTGTTCACAAAACAAAGTCTGGTCTGTTATACTGTAGTTTCTGACACAAATATTATTTTGACTTTTCTAATGTAAATTCCATGGAGATGAGAGAACATCCAGCCACAATCACCATGGTGATGTCCCATTAGCAGCAGTGAGAGATGGTAAATGACTGAAATTAGGAAGGAAAAAGACGTGACACATACTGGTATCGGGTGATTATTGTACTTATCTACCTGATGTTAGCCTCTGCAAGTCAATCTCCACTTAATTTACTCTCAATTACTACCAATGGGACATTATCCCACCAAAATTGCGCTCCTTAAATGAACTCATTCCAAAGATATCAAGGTAGGAAAGACAGAGAGAATTGCAATGAGGCTGAACTGATAACACAAATTATCATCTGTCATTGTAATCATCTCTAAACAAAAATGGGATTGAAATGGGGGGAAAGAATCTACTCATCAATTCTTTTCCACAGAAATAAGACATTTAAGCCATGGAAAAAACTATTCATAACTTTTACTGAGAGTTAAGATTTTGTCTCAGGCTTCGGCCATCCAATGTAGCATATTTTGTCAACTGACCTTCAACCTTGTACTTCTACACCACTAAACGTTGGCAGTTACAGCAGGGAAGCAATGAAACACTAAGTTAGCCTGATAGGCATTATTGGGTATGTAGGCCAGACCGCCAAAAGTTAAGCTTAAGTGCACTGGATGGATAATGTGAGCAAAATGTCTTCCTGAATACGAAGACAAGTCTTGCCGCTCTCATGCAGACAGGGTTAGGGAAATCAACCCTCCTCCTAATCTGCACAGGCAGTCTCTACCCTTCCCTCACTTATCACCATGGTGATTACATGCCCTATGGTTTTTGTTGCCGTGGACCTGCCCTGCCAGTCCCTGGCCAACAAGATAACAGATTGTGACCAATTGATTTGTAGCATCACACTAAATCCCTCAAGGCTATTTAAGGTTTTTCTCTTGCACTTTACCTTCCATCAATCTGTCCGGATTCAATTCCACCTGTCAGTTCTTGTGCCTGGTGGCTTTTCGTCCTCATTTTCAAATAGCTGTTTGTTTTCTTAGAGTCAAACGGTTTTCAGTTGCAATTTAGAGAACCAGGAATTAATGAAAATTGAGGTTTCTGAATTGCCTCTGTTGGTTTCTTCCTTCGTAAGTAGCTGAATGTTAACCATCTCCAAGCAACATGCAGGTAAATTGGTTTCATGATCACCATGGTCCATCACTACACGAGGACACAGTATGTATAAGTAAGTATTTCGATTTAGAAGGAAATGAAGGAAGAAGGTATCTAACTCCCTGGGGCCTGTCGGCCTCTCGGTTGTAGACTTACATCTGAGTGTGTTGAAAGCCAGCTCATACGCACTCTGTTGGGATGCTTCATCCCTAACTCCAGGTAGTGGTAACTCCATCCGCCTGCCATAACTGACCAACTGGTGGGCAGCAGGCTTCATCAGGTGACTGTTCTGGAAGATGACTGCTGCCAGCAGGTAGACAGGGTCCGAGAAGCCCGAGTTGACCTCATCGGGTGTAGGAAGCTCTAGAGGGTTCTCTTTGGTATCCTCCGGCCAAAGCCCAGGTCCATCCAACAAGTTCAGATTTTTGAGGTTGGATATCATGGGGTCACTGGCTTTCTTGGATGTAGATGGCTGTTGTGAACCTCTGCTGTGTCTCACCATGTTGTTATGGCTGTCTCGTCTCACAAGACTCAGCTTGAAAACAAACAGTAACCCCCGTCCGCTCAATCAGGGTCTGAAGAAGCAAACACAGTGAGCAGCGCTTTACAAGTTTAAAGTTTATCACATGTACAGAAAACCGCATATTTTAATGCATGTAGAGTCAAAATCTTGGTTTTTAGATATTTTTTTTATTTTTTAGATATTATATAAAATATATACAGTTATGCAACCTATAAATATAATTAACTAAAAAATACTTTAAAATTGGACTCTGATCTCTCATTAAGCCTTTAAAGAACAACTGTCTGAGATGCTCTCTGATCAGTGAACTTGCTAAGCACCTTATCTCACCTGAATATAATATATGAGATTTGTATATGTATTGTAAGCAATAAGGCACAGAGGAATGGGATTGGTTAGGGACTTATAGTCTGTAGGTTTTTATTTTGTTTCCAGATCGTGCCAAATGTCATTGTGTCCTTGAGCAAGGCACTTTGCTGTAAGTTGCTCCAGGGGAATGTCACTTTTCTCACTGTAAGTTGCTCTGGACAATAGCTTCAGCTAAATGACTAAAATGGAAAATGGAATTGCCTTACTGCTTTAACAGTTGTGCTCATAAGTTTGCATACACTGGCTGAAATTGTGAAATTCCGGAATTGATTTTGATAATGTGATTGTTCATGCAAACAGTCTGACTGTTATGTAAGGATAGTGATCAAATGAAGCCATTAATTATCATATAGTTGTTTGGCTCCTTTATAAACCATACTGATAACTGAAATCACCCCAAATGCCCCTGATCAAAATTTTACATACCCTTCATTGTTTGGCCTTGTTAAAGACACACAAGGTGACACACACAGGTTAAAATGGCAATTAAAGGTTAATTTCGCACACCTGTGACATTTTAAATTGCAATTAGTGTCTGTGTAGAAATAGTCAATGAGTTTGTTAGCTCGCACGTGGATGCACTGAGCAGGCTAGATACTGAGCGATGGGGAGCAGAAAAGACCTGTCAAAAGACCTGCATAATAAGGTACTGTCTGGAACTGCATAAAGTTGGAAATTAAATTGGATATAAAAAGATATCCAAAGCCTTGCAAATGCCAGTCAGTACTGTTCAATCACTTATTAAGAAGTGGAAGATTCAGGGATATATTGATACCATGACAAGGTTGACCAAGAAAGATGTCAGCCAAAACTGCCAGAAGATTCGTGGTACAAAGAAAAACCCACAGGTAACCACAGAAGACATACAGGCTCCTCTGTAAAAAGATGGTGTGGTAGTTTCAAGGAGCACAATATGACGATACTTGAACAAAAATTAGCTGCATGGTCCTTTCCTGCGCCAGTACCATAAAAAAGCCTGGTTACAATATGCCAGACAACACCTTGGCACACCTTGCAGCTTCTGGCACACTGTAATTTGGTGTGACAAGACCAAAATAGAGCTTTATGGTCAGAACCATAAGCGCTGTTTGGAGGGATCAACAAGGCCTATAGTGAAAAGAATTCCATCGCCACTGTGAACCATGGTGGTGGCTCACTGATGTTTTGGGGGTTTGTGAGCTCTAAAGTCATGGGTAACCTTGTGAAAATTGATGGCAAGATGAGTGCAGCATGTTATCGGAGAATACTGGCAGACAATTTGCATTCTTCTGCATGAAGACTGTGCATGGGTTGCTCTTGGCCATTCCAGCACGACAATGACCCTAAGCACAAGGCCATGTTGACCCTCCAGTGGTTAAATCCGAAAATGGTGAAGGTTCTGGAGTGGTCATCTATATCCTGACCTTAATATCATTGAGTCACTCTGGGGAGATCTCAAACGTGTGGTTCATGCAAGACAACAAAAGACTTTGCTTGACTTGGAGGCATTTTGCCAAAACATATGGGCAGCTAGACCAACTGCAAGAATTCGGGGCCTCATAGACTGCAAGCTGTTATTGCTGCTAAAGGGGGCAATACACTGTATTGAGAACTGAGGGTATGCAGACTTTTGAAAAGGGGTAATTTCATTATTTTCTTTGTTGCAATGCTTTGTTTTATGATTATGCCTTTCTGTTATGACCTACAGTTGAATATGACTCAATGAGAAATAAAATAAAAACATTGTTTTGCCTGCTCACTCATGGCTTCATCTATTACCAATTCTCCAGGGGTAGCCAAACTTTTAGGCACAACTGTATATACCTGTTACTGTAACAATGCAAACAAAGCAGTCAAACATTTTGTGATGTGATACCCGTGGTATACAGTCTCATATATGACAGCTATCAGCTAATCAGCATTCAGGATTGAATCCACCCGGTTTGTACATCAACAATTATAATACTTACCTCATATGGTGAACTGCCACCTATGCACATTATCTGTATATAAGAAACCACATACAGTGTAATTTTACTACATTTATTGCTGTAATAATAGATTTGACTGCCTCAAATATGCATACTGTAGTTCTCTAGTTAACTCTGTGTGTAACTGTGTGTTGTTCTTTGAATATACAGTAGTTTCTCTAAATCAATCTGTGTTAATTCACCCCCACATTTATTTTACAACGTACTTTAGCTTTGGGGTTGTGAATAATTCCAATTATATTGCAGTAAAATGCCCCTATGCTCTAGACGTCAGGTGTTCAATTCCTGCATAGACCTTTTCCACTTTACTTTATCAGCCATTCCTGTTTAAAATTTGTCTAAATAACATTAAAAAATACTTTTATTAAAATTCACCAAAAATATGAGACTTTTCACATTTCTTAACATGCACTGAAAGCCCCTTTCCATCCACGAACTGTTCCTTACACATACACTTAAAAAAGCATTTAGCAAAAACTCTAAATATTCAGACAAAAAAAATGTTTTTGTTTGTTAATGTTACTTGCGTTTATTGTTCTGTTTGTAAATTCCTTCAAACACTTCAAAATATCAGATAATGAATAGGTGCTCTAGAAACAGTACAGTACAGTACGTTCCATGGTTTTAGTATTACACAATCACGCTGCTTTGATTCTATTTTTAAAATGCAAAATACAACAAATTGCTACTTTGTTATAACACTGAATAGACTAGATGTCTTATCCAAATTACAATGTTGCACTAGACTAGATTAACTATTAATTATTATTATTAGCTAAACACCTGACAGGCAGCAGAATCTATAGCTAAACCCTTACAAAAAGAGGTAGCTGTATTGTAACACAGTGGTCCTGCAATATTATTAACTAGCCAGCTACAGTACTTTAAAAGTAACAGTTTACCAAACTTGCCAGCAAACTTGAGCTCAATACTGGTCGAGTTGATGGTCTTTACCTTCAGATGGGCTCCAGGCGTTGTCTCTCTTAGATATCCAGTACAGTAACCAGCTAAATCAAATGTCATGATGATGTCCAAGTATATTTAGGCTAGCTCAGCTGCTGTACGTAACTAACTAGGTGACCAAAAACTGAGACTGGCCATGTGCTAAACTTGAACATCTAAATGTATCTTCCTTCTTTTCGTGAAAGGCAGACCATAGCAGGAGATTTTGTAGCTAATAGCTTTTTTTTATCAAGAAATCGAGAAGTTATACCGTTAAAAGCTAAAACGATGAATGTAGTTTTTCAACTTTAAGTGAAACCGATCAGAGCTGCCATTACCATAGTAACCATATGCTAATTAGTGGACTAAATTCCCGAGATTGCGCCACATTTCGGAGAAAATTGGAAAACGCAAACAAAAAACTAGAATTCTCAATAATAAAAAAAAACTATTTTAGAGTTTCAAAACTTCTTTCTCATCGTTACGTCGCATTTATTCTGGCATTCATTTCATTTACCCAAGGTCTCCACCCCATCCTAAATCTCAGCTTCTATGCCTGGCGACATTGGCACTGAGGTTAAAGTCTCATTTCTTTTCAGTTCCAGCCTCTGTGCCTCCACAACACTCACAGGTTAATTAATACTGTAGCGTGTTTATAAACGACTAAAACTAATAAGAATATAACTTTTTTGGAAACCTTTAACCTAAATTACACTTCTAATCTTATTTGCTAAATAATAAAAAAATGTTCTGTAGAGCAACTAGGAGAAAGTAAACTAGTACATTCATCCAGATTATTGAATGGGTAAGGACAATCCAGGACTCAACAATGTATGCTGTTTTTTACCAACTTTTTGTCTCTTTTATCCCATCCCTAACATTATGATATCTGATTCCAAATTAGTCTGGAATGACCCTGTCACATGGCACAAACTCACAAGACTGTTTTTTCTGATGCTGTGTATCCAACAAGGAAGTCAAGTGTTTGAACACAGTAGCCTACATGTGAGGGACGTTTTACTCACCTGAAGAGCTTTTACTTACCTGAAGAGCTATGCAGGGAGGTGCATGATGAGAACAGAAAAACCCTGCAGTCAGTGCCTGCATTGGTCAGTTTAGTGCATTATCTCTTAAAATAGTTTTAGTTGAATATATGCAACAACAAAAAAATTATACAGTGTATAGAATATTGACAGATTTATTCCCTGATACAAGCAAAAAACAAGTATGTTGCTCTGTAGTGTTTGCTAAATTACAAAAATCTAATAGCTGCTTTTAAAAATCATGAATCAAAGTTTCTCTTGGCCCATATATATACTTTCTTTCAGGGAAACATTTAACATCTAATTATGTCCTTAAACAAAGACAGCTCCAATACAGTATTACTGTGTATTAGACCCTAACACATAAAACCTAGTCACTTCTTTAATTAACTTCTTAAACAGATTTGAACAGATTTTAGGCAGAGTACGAAGTGTGAACTTAAGCTGCAAATGTACAGTAAGGCTTTGAGGCTGTACATTGGCAAACTGTAGACAGGTGTGAAATATTTATATATATATAAACAGAATTAAAACAAGCATTTGAAAATAGTTTTACATTTTTTTACAGAATGTCTTTTTCAGCACTATCCCAAAAACTAGGGTGGATTTTTAACCCAGCCAGCTTTGCTCTGTATGGTCATGACAAGTATTTTAATGATGAGGGACAGTAGATTAGGACATAAACTCAAGGTATTTTGTTACTTGTTTTCTGTTTTGATACGAGTATGTGGAATTCTGGTATGTAAAATACATACAATGTAGATTTGTTTTTCATTAGCAAATCATAATTGGGTCAAATTGGACTGGATATTGTTTTTGCTAATTTCCCAAATCCTGTACGATTTAAAAAACTTGAATCACTAATTGGAAAGTGTATAGGACAGAGGAATCCATTTTCCACTCTTGCTGCAGATAGGTAATGAGAATTATTGGTTGGTTAGTTTATGTTTATGTAATGACAATTCAATGTTATTACATTCAAATTGTTTTTTATTCCTGTATTGGATAGGTTTCAATCACCCCTGATGAAAAGCATTCCATGTTATTTCAGCAGAAATGTAAAATTAAATGTTGCCCTCTTTGTTGCCTGTGATTAACAATATGGCTTCAAAGTAGTACATTATCAAAGTATTAAAGTGATCTCAGTATCCATACCTGAATATTCATATTCTGTTTTGTAGTTAATAACTTTTTTTATTTTGATGACGTAATCAATATAATATTAACATTTGTTTCCGTGACTGGAGACATTAAAATTAAAGAAATTAGATTAATAATATGAGCATTATGTTTGCTGGAATTTTTTATGTACTGTGAACTATATAAAATGTGTCAATGTTGTTAGCACGCTCTCTCTCTCTCTCTCGAACTGTAGCGATAAGACATTGGCCATCTCTGCACTGGAATGAAATAGGTTGTATTTGGAAACATCATATGACAATGCAGTGACTCGCTGATTGGCTTACAATTCATACGCTATCAAGCAGAGCAACTTAAGTTCACAGAGGCTCAATTAGTGGCACACTTCATGCCCAAATTCGTAGGAATAAATTGTGCTATTTAGACCCTGAAGAGGTTTTATGCGGGCCACCAAGTGAGCTGTTGGGCTCATGTGTGGTCCAGTAATAAAGGTTGCTGCGTCCGGTGCTCACGTACAGCTGCAGGTTGGGTTTAAACCTAACCCACTGCTATTTCTGCAAAATATTGTTGTCAGTCTACCCTGTCAATTAAGGCACACAAATGTCTGACAAAATGAAAGAAAATTGCATTTTTTATTTGGAGGTCACATTAAATAAAAAAGGTATTAATGTTTCAAATATCTGGATTGGACTTCCAGAGATCCTATTAATAAATTGATTGTAGAGTAGCAGGAATGGGCATGTGGACTCCTAAGAGACCTGATTAGGGTCACGCTTCCACCCCAGCCTCAGCTAACATACCTGACTAAACTACTCAACTATAAACCATTATCTTTTTAGGTTAGAAAGCCATTAGTTTAATCAGATGTGTTTGCTAGGGTTGGGGGAGGTGTGACACCATTTCAGCCCCAGAGTACTGCAGTGGCCATCCCCATTCTGTATGTAATTATAGGTGCTGAATAGAGTTATTCTCCAGAGATATAGCAGTATTGAAATTACAGATAATGCACTGTTGTATTTTAAATTAACTGTGTATTTGAGTTCTGAAAAACAAAATCTGGGAAAATTACATTTGGCTGCCTGCCTTTTTTGTATTTGTTTTACCCTTATTTTTTCTAATGTCTTGACAGAGACAAGGCACATCAAAACAAAAAGCCCTAACTGAACTTCAGGAATTATATTGTGCTGTTGTAGTAGGCTAGAGTCAAGATGAGAATTTAGGAATCGCATACTGATATATATAGGTTTCTTATATTACAGTTAATGTTAATTATTATCTGATGTGCATAGACTAATATCGATACAGTTAACATTTTGAGTTCTTCAAATAATCTAGTTGTCCTTTTCCTTAAAAAGTTTTAATTGGTGTCTTACAATTAAAATTTTTATGGCGGAGGTTGTTTTCCTTAGTATTTGTATTTAATATTTAAATTTGTATGTTTTTATTGTTATAATTCAGGGCTCAGCTGTAAATGAGACATGGGTAAATATTTTGAAATTATAATTGCTTAAGGGGGGCGAGTGGGGATGCCAGTGATTGTATCTGTTTGGAGTGTCCCTGTTTACAGCAACAACATTGGAACAATTAGTCTTAAATGCCTTGCTCAGGGACAGAACAAAACATATGGCTCCTTGCCAATTCTGGGATTCAATCTAGCAACCATTTGGTAATATGGTAAGCCAGATGCATTAACCAGCTGCTACAACCCCATGATCAATTATGAATATACACTATTTTCCTCCCGTTCTGATTGGTCGTGTCCAATTCCCCTTGTCTCGTCAGCAACCCTCAGCAGATGTGAGATGGTTAACATTAGAACACATGCTTCCTCCAAGCACATGTTGACAAGACGCCAGCGGCTCATTTCCATCTCACAAAACCAGAGGCAGCCTCTTCCAGTGTGTTAAATGTAACACATTTCACTAAGACACACCATGCTTCAGAATGGCAATGACTTCATTGAAGCTGAGGACTGTTTAGGTTTTCAGGTCTGTCCTTTTTTATCGAGGAAGAGTAGGGCCTTGTTAATTTCTGAGCATAGATTCAACATTACAATCAGTAAAGATAAAGGAATATCAAATGTCTACACACCTCTGAACATGGCGATTCTGTTGACATAATGGCTGTAATCAAAACAAATGTCAGACCTTTTTTCAACCTTAATATGATCTTGTAACCAGCAATGTTTAAATGATAAAAGAAGGGATTATTTCACTGAATAAAAAATAAAAAGTCAATGCCTGATTGCACATCTGAAGCACCACAAACTATTGCTTGGATTAAAGCAGTAATTCTATTTGATTTGGTCTCTATCAACCTAGTACACCTTGGAAATTATATCCCACCTTTCTTTCTAATTCAATCTCAGGGGAAATGCAAGGTGATATCCTGTGCACAGCTCTCTTTAGGTTAGTCCAGAAATGGTTTATAGGATTAAGGTCCATACTCTGTCTAGGCCAGTGGTTCCCAAACCTCTACTCGGGGCCCCCCAGCCAGGCCATGTTTTTATTTTCACCCTGAAATGACACAACTGATTAAATTAGTCAACTACACATTACACCTTTGACTAATTGAATCAGGTGTGCCATTTCAGGGTTAAAAAAAAAACACGGCCTGTCTGGGGGTCCCCGAGGAGAGGTTTGGGAACCACTGGTCTAGGCCATTCCTGACCATTGATCTTTTAAAGCCTTTTTGGTGATTTATGCACTTTAGATCGTTCTCTTGTCAAAAGGTGAAAATCTAGAATGATACATGCCAAAATACCTTGATATGTACAAGGTGGATGACGGTTCACTCTTAAAAATTGGAGCTCAGTAGAACCATGTAGGGTTCTTAAATTCTCCAGAAGGGAACCCTTTTTGGTGCTAGGAATAACTCTTTAGAGGTTTCTAGGACCTTTCATGTAGGGTTCAGCAAAGAACACAATTTAAATGGTTGAAAGTAGAACCCCTAAGTAGGCCCCTATGTTGGGGTTCTGCCTATAAACCAGTATGATAGATTCTACCAAGAATAATTTATTAGTAGACATAATTAACAATTACTTGCTGACTCAATAGATAAACTATATAAATAATTGTCAATTAACATTCTAACATAGAATACAATAACCAATGAAGTGTTGGAATATGAGCTTCTGAAACAATGGCAGTCTCTGAACATTTCATTCACATCGGGTAAACAGATACCTTTTCACGAAGCAGCAGGGTTCCCTTCTTGGTGACGGCAGGGTTGGTTCCTGAAAAACTGCACAAATATCAGAAACAATGATAAAAAATGGTCCGGGTGGCCTAGTGTGCTAAGTCGCTGCATTGCAGGACAGTCAACGTCATGATAGTCAGTGGTTCAAGCCTGACTATGGGTACTCGGTCTTTCCCCGCTGCCCGGGATTTGGGTAATATAAGTCAGATTATCGTGTCTGGGCGACGTGGTTGGATGAACCATGTGCGCGCCCCTCGCCTTCCCAAAGATCTGTCCAAGGAGTTGTGGAGCTGCCGAGAAGGCAGAGTTAGTGGGAATTGGGGAGGGAAATGTCAAAAAATTAAATATAAAAAAATAAACAATGATAAATGCTGTAGTAATACACAATTAGAATTATTTAGATGATTAGACTTATTATATTAGAGTGATTATTTGATCATACAAATGCTGTAAATCCAAATCAACTCTGAAGTTTAATGTTTACCTTTTCCATACAGAACAGAATGAAGGGGTCTTTCTTAAAAAGTAAAGGCACCACTAGGATGGGTGCAGACAAAATCATTCCTTAGGAAAGATGACAAT
>JACXGM010000610.1:16682-68389 GCA_016801145.1 Umbra pygmaea
CCCCCCCCCCCCCCCCGGTACACTGTGCCCCATAGCTATCCGGAAGAGGGAAACAGTAACGGATACAAAAATGCCATGTACTAGGAAGTCAGGCTACAAAAGTATAATTAAAAACATTAAACAATGCTTAATACTAACCACTTTTGGAAGGCTGGAAATAAGTCCAGGAATATAGCAGTCAGGGCATCCACCAAGAGATGTCTCTATTAAAATCTTTTCTGGTTATTTCCCTACACAGGCTCAAGAGCCAGAGGCTCAGTATTCCTTGTATGCTTTTTGGTTGTGAACATTCCATTTCTACCAGAATTGTAGAACTTTTACAGAATCCTCCTCCATGTGTTGGAATGGTTTTGCTGTTTTTACACAAAGAAAAGGCTGCATTCTCTATAGTTGGATGAGAGTACCTTGTAACGTCGCTATCTAGTGACTCCTTGTTAAATATTGTTGGTAACAAATTATTTATCCAGATTTCTGCCATTACAATAAAGCTGCGTTTAAAAAAGTATGTTTACATTTTTGATAAGCCCTGTATATTTTAAATATCAGTGTTATTGTTTATTATGTGATTTTTTTAAATTTGGTGACAATCAATGACCTGATCAGGTGGAGAAATGGTGAAACGTGTCTGCCCTCTGCTGGATATGAAGGGTACAAGATCAATTTGCAAAAAAAAAACACCAACAGGTAATAAATAAAAATCTACCCTCTAATTAAAGTATGGGGTTGATCTGGTCACAGACTTTCAGTATTTGCGGGTTGCCTTTGAGTGGTAGATATAAGTCACACAGATACACACACACACCTGAATGGTACCAGGTAGATATAAGTCACACAGATACACACACACACCTGAATGGTACCAGGTAGATATAAGTCACACAGATACACACACACACCTGAATGGTACCAAGTTCTCAATGTGGGTGGTAGGAGGGGAAAACTCATTGCATTGCATAATTGATGTTCCATATTACCTTACATCTTTACACCTCCCGCAGAAACAATGCAGTCATTAACTATTGACTATATAATTATTAGATGAAAATGTTTTCCATGCCTGTAGATCTAGAGCTCTTGTTGCCTAAAACACATTCAGTTTAATTTCAGATGTTAATAAGAAGGGATCGTTTAGGGAACATGTTCCGATATGACGTGTGTTTGAGGTTCAGATTGTGTTCTGCTAATTCCCATAACGTACACTTGCAGTAATATTTCCTTCTAATAAACAGTTTTAATATAAAATGTGTTTGTCTGTACAGAGATGCAAGAAAGCAAAAAATGATTTGACAAACTTCCGTAATGAATAATTCTTCACCATAATCTTTCCTCCACACTCCATTTGACTGTGCAAATGATAAATCTACAATAAGATGAACATGAGGAAATAACATAGATATCCATCAGGAGATCTAACTCTCACTGCACCTTCTGTAGATAGTCAACAGTTAGACATGACACACATGTAACGTGAATAAAAAAACGCTTTTTGAACAAAAGAGCAACAGTCTCACAGTCAGTGATGTCATGTCAGTGATGTCATGTCAGTGATGTCATGCCAGTGATGTCATGCCAGTGATGTCATGCCAGTTATGTCATGCCAGTGATGTCATGCCAGTGATGTCATGGTGCCTTGCCAATGATCAAAATGCTCATGAGGAAGACCATGATGAAGAAGATCCACATAAAGAACCTATCCATCACCTTGGCAACCCTCTTCCATTCCGCCACTTTGGCGCAGGTGGCCCTCTGCTCTCGGAAGCAGTTGGCGATGTACTCTACGTTCCGCAGAAGTTTGGACTCCACACCCAGTAAGCTCCTGCCGTGACTGCAGAACACACAGGTGCGAAACGTCACTGAGGCCATGGCAGCAGCCGCCACAGCCGCCTTCTCATCCTCAAGACAGCACTGTGGCACCTCCTTACAGCAGCCGCCCAGAGGAAGCTCCTTTTTAGGCTCCACGCCCTCATAGTTGGAGAGATCGTTCGTTTCATCTCGGGTGATGTGGTGTTGGGGTCGGGGCTTCGGATGGCGTTGGGGTCCGGGGGTTTGCGGCCTGGGGTTTTTGTGGCGAGGCTGGTCGTCTCGCTCGCTGCGGCACCCTGGATTCCCATTGGCCGGTTGGGGAGCGCTGAAGTCCTCCTGACTGAAGTGTGAGGAGGAGGAAGGGGAGGAGCTAGTAGCAGTAGCACAGTTCTCTCCCACTTCGTAGACGAAGAAGATCTTGGACATGTAGTCAATGATCAGAACTTTGGCCCATTGGGGGACGGGCTTGGCCTCGGCACCACAGAAATGGATGTTCATAATGAAGATGGTAAGCGCCGTGGAGGCTGTGATCATAGTCATGGTAGCAATGTAGTACTTTCCTATGTGACATATTGGAGACAGAGAAGTTTACATGTTACATACTCCTTGACAACCCCTTGACAATGTTCCAACAGCTTGAGCAAAACTAAAGAATATCTTTTAGTATCCAATTTGCAATATCTTTGAATATTCTATGTGCAACTTCATGTTTTTCCTCACTACGCTGCCCTTGGTTAGGTTGTCAGTGCATGTTTGTTTACTTGCCTGGTAAAACAAAGGTGAAATAAATCTCATGGTTGCTGTGGAGTGAGGTTATGGTACGTACGTTACACATGCTTAGAGTCATATCTATGGAGTCGTGTGTGCGTAAAGACGTGTCAGATGCCCCCGTACATTTTGGTGTTGACAAATGTGTCCCGTCTCACCGATGAGCGTGTTGGGTGACTCAATTGTGTTGGTAACTCACCGATGAGCGTGTTGGTGACTCAAATGTGTTGGTGACTCAGCGATGAGCGTGTTGGTGACTCAAATGTGTTGGTGACTCACCGATGAGCGTGTTGGTGACTCAAATGTGTTGGTGACTCACCGATGAGCGTGTTGGTGACTCAAATGTGTTGGTGACTCACCGATTAGCGGCACACTCTCCGATGGCGGCATGCTCTCGGCCACCATGAGCTGGAACACGGTCAGTGCCAGCAGCACGGTGACCCCCAGGGACACCTTCTCCCCAGAGTCAGCCGGCAGGTAGAAGCCCAGCGGGGCCAGGAAGGAGATCAGGAAGCAGGGCAGGAGCAGGTTGAAGATATAGAAGGAGGAGCGGCGCTGGAGCAAAACGGTGTAGGTGATGTCAGGGTACGGATCAGAGCAGCAGCCGTACATGATGACGTTCTTCGTGGCAGGCATGCCGTGGCACTCCCACTCCACGTTCTCCACGAAGTCTGACAGGTCCCCGCTGTCCATGCCCATGGTGATGTCAACCTAGAAAGACACAGGGCAAAAGGGCAGAGAGTGAGAAGAGTGGAACGGAGAGGTTTCACTGTTTTACCACACCGTGGACTCCAGGGATCTCCAACCCTGTTCCTGGAGAGCTAATGTCCTAATTACCTTCGCTCCAACTCTAATTTAGTCTAATATTTAGCTGGTTGACAGGCTGATTAAGGCAACATTATGTGTGGTTGGAGTGAAAACCTACAAGATGGTAGCTCTCCAGAACCAGGTTTGAAGACCCCAGATTTACTCTATAATATACTGTATACTAGCATTATAAACGTTGGAATAACATGGGATATGTAATGTGTTATGATAGAAATAGATAGCTTCATTTACCAAGGTGTCATTAAGTTGATCTGAAAATATAGTCAAAACATTAACTACAGATGTGAATAAATATAAATCAGTAATTTCCAACAGTGATAGACATTTGCAATATTGGTAATCTCTTAGATATATATTAGAATCATATTTAATGCCTCTTTGGTGAATTAAGTTATTTCTATCCAAAACATCAACATATCTGGGAGATTCCAAACATTTGAACCTGAGTTTATATAAACTTACACAAACACAATGATTTAGCCTGCATCAGTAATAGCTGGAAAGTGTAATAGAGAGTGTGTTGGTGCATCTGTAAAGAAATGGTGTACAGTGTGACAATCCAGTCTACCTGGTTGCCATTATATGTCCATGAGCCAAATGTGAGGTTGCACTCTTGGCTGTCGAAGGGGAAATATGAGACATCCACGTCACAGGAGCTCTGGGTGATGGCCGGAGCGTCCCATGTGATCTCTCCATTATACCTCAGCACAACATTGGTGTCCATAGGCCCTGAGAAGTCATCGTCTGCCCTGAAGAGAAACAGGAAAAGTAGAACCTGTACCTAAAGTGTTGTTACACTGTAATAACATCAATATTACTGCTATATCACAAGTAACCTTAATGTGCTGTGTGTACTTCTGTTTGTACTTTTGTTTCTTCATCTTCTAAGTTTAAGCTTACAGAGACTAATTCTGCTTAAAGAATCTATGTGAGCGTTGACCTGTAGTACGGGTTTATAAAGCTGGGGTATCTTTCTGATAGGGAGGCTGAGGTTGTTATTTTTTTGCAGCGCAAGTATTACCATACTGGCATAGTAGCCTATAGCAGCGCTTTAGGTTGGTAATATCATTTGTTCAACACAGTCACTAGCTTGTTGTCATAATTTACCATATGACTGAGGGTAAATGTTATGTAGACTGGGAAGTTTCATTTAAACATATTATGTGTGTTATGTACCGTATTTCAGTGTCACTGCATGTATGCTAATTGTTGAAAAAGGACTGCTTTCAGTAACATTGTTTGACATGTACATCTTCATATGTATGTAATTAATAATTAACATGAGATACAGGTATAATGTGACAAACCAAGCTAAAACAGGCTTTTTAGAACATGTTTTATTTAGTTTTTACTGAATGTTATCTGTATTTGCGGCTTGTTTGTTGTGATTTGTTTTATGGATATTGCATGTGAGGTGACCTTGGGTGTTATGAAATGCGCCATTAAATAAAATGCATTATTATTATTATTATATCATATTGGTGTCATACATTGTTCATAATTACTGTTTGATGACTAAATGTATCTGTAACTGTGTACAGTGCAAAAGTCTTTAGGCACCTGAACAAAAAAATCTAAAGATGAAAGATGCTTTCAAAAATATGAAAATGAATGTTCTTAACTATAAAATGTATACTGTAAAGAGCAGAAAACAGTGAAAAACTAAAATATCTACACAAAAATGTCACATGTCACACCCTCACCTTTTAGTTTGATAGTCCTTCACCCAGTTTAATTCCTTCTACACCCATTTCTGTTTCAGTTAATCAGGTTGGTTCTATCAGTGCATGATGTCATTGATCATTAGCATATCTGCTTGTTGTTATTGTGGAACCATGCACTGGCCTATATACCTAAAAGCTATTCATCTGAAATGCGGTCTTTCACAGAATGTTATCTTCGGTCACAAAAGTTCAAATAATCCTTTCTAGCATTGCCTTTTAGGGCAAATAAAGGTTTGGAAATACATTCATTGCTCTTTTCAACTGATATACTAATGCAGAACAGAAAAACTTAATCATTACAACTTGATTTGAGTCAAACAATATCTAGGGTGCCTAATACCTTTGCACGGTACTGTACATTTTATATAAATTGTGTTTTAAATCAATTAAAATAGAAAGAGTTTGGTGTAGCGGCCTAGGCCCCCAACTCTGAACTACACCAAAAATTCTGATTTATAGTGCAGAGTTCACAAACTTTATTGCCCAGTACTCCCTGCCAAAAGGTAATATTTTAATGTAGTCCTGAACAACCACAAACCGCCCCCTAATAATGAAATGTAGTTATTTACTCTAAGAATAATCACACGCACAATGGGTTTATCTGTAATGTGTAGGACATTTGAGGACTGGAGTAGCCCTGGTGTATTGGTTATGTCTGTGGGACACAAAGACTTACTTATTATAGAGGACCAGGTCAGGCCTCCAGACCAGGCTGCTGGGGATACGGATTACCTCCAGGCCATCATAGTCGTCTTTGTTCCACCTCAGATAGGCGTCGTGCCATGTCTGACGAATCCACAGGTACGCTATCAAGACTTGGTTTCTCTCATCCTGCAAACAGACACAGATATAAATAAAAAGACGCAGGCAAACAAGTATAATGTTGGCTAACTTTTATTATGTTGTGAATTTTCTGTAGTATATGAAAAACAAATATTTACAACATACACACATTTACAGTATATGACACGTAACATCTCAACAGTCTATATCATTTACTTCTTTTAGTCAACATTTTCCTCAATTGGAGGCAAATTCATTAGAGTACAAGATCATTTGTTTTTGTGTCCACAAAAAAATATGTCTAATGAATGTCACCTGCACAAAGGATAATTGACATGCAGCATGAGACACACACACAGGTACAGCAATATACTTGATACAGTTTCTCTTTCATTCTTTCTTTTCTCTCTCTCTCTCTCACTCTCTGTCTCACCTTAACTTAGACTATGTGTCAGACAAAGTGAAATCCAGACGCAGCTGTCTGTCAATATCAGGTGTATGAGGAGACTCGCTGAAGGATAAATCAGGTATCACTGTACGGCTTAACCAAACAAATACCCAACTAGAGTAATGAGACCCCCAAAACACACATATACACAGCTCACAAACAAACACACAGATGCACACATATACAGGTGAAACACACACATAAACACACACTGTTCAGACAAACAGGTCACTCACAAACAACTAATGTGTCTGTCTGCATTTCAGTCGAAGGATGACAACATACAAACAGGCAGTGAATTGACCTTATGCCGGACAGTATCACGGTGGTCTCTTTTATACAATGTGCTGGACAACACTTTAGTCAGATGCAAAGAAAGAAGAATGAGAGTCTGACCGTTCACTGGAGGAAACAAGAGACGGCTGGCTGATCAACAGTTAGCCTGTACCGGTACATTAGGAGGTCTGCATAGAGATCCCATTAAATTATGTTTTCATTCCTAATTGTATAGTGTGACATCCCTCCTAAACATTTACTGTTGGCCCCTACAATCCAAAATGGATCCCATTAATCCAACCCAGCCAGCATGTTATTGAAGATACTGTACCTGGACCTTCTACATTACATTTTTAAAAGACCAGATGAGCCATAGAGATGACTGACGATACAACATATTAGTAATGCACAGAGCAGCACCTACTATTGCCAGCTCGTTTCTCTCAAAATCGTTATCTGATCTGCAGCACAGGTTTTGTCTGAGGTAATTTACGAACAAGTTCCCTTAAGCCAGTGGCTCTTAAACCTCTCATGGGGTCCCTCAGCCATCTTGTACTTTTGTTTTTGCCCCGGACTAGCTCACCTGAATCAAGCTGTCAAGGGCTTGATAATTGGTTCACAATTTGATTCAGGTGTGCCAACTTTGGAATACATCAAATACAAGGAATGCTGCAGGTGTTCCGAGGAAAGGTTTGAGAACCACTGCTTTAAGTGCACAAGTATTTTTGGGATAAGCCAGTGCTAGCTCATCAGTGCTGCTCTGCTCATTGTTGAAACGTAATCAGTAAATCTCTAAAACTCACCATGTCTTTGATCTGTGACAGAGTGATCTGCAGGGTGACATTCAGGGCTTTGTCTGTGTCCTCCACGGGTCGCAGTGCGTTCGAGTAGTTCTCCATCAAGTCTGTGAGCAACTGCTGAGCGTAGCGCCCCTGAGCTGAGTGAGACACTACAATATGAGAATACAAGTTAATGTTGCAGCCTCCGCGTATGTGATACGCTGACCTCTGCCAAGGAGCCTTCATGGCCCAATGAAATGCTATCCTTCAAGCCAATTTACATTGTTAACTGTTTAATTATTCTTATAACCAACCAAAGGAAAGACTTGTTCGGACAGACTAGCTTCAACATGGGAGATTTTTTTTAAATCTAATATATTGTTCAACATATAGAATATTTAGATTTGCATAAACTAAACATTGAGCTTTCTCAAATATTATTTCCTCCAAAAACCTGCAGTGACTTACCTTCAAGCAACATCATCGCAATAAAGCACAGAACTGGAATTCTATTGCCCATTTTCCATAAATATGTCCAGAAGAAAACAAGGGGATGTTGTAGCAACATAAATTATAGCTTCGCGGTTTAATTGCAATCAGGTTTACATGACATCCATTCAACCCCAGTTGAACTCATTTGCTGGTAGCAGAGCAGAGTTTCCATTCGTTCTGCTTGCGCTTCGGGGCAGTGCTTAATGCCGGGCAAAGGAGGCAGTGTGCCCGCTCAGATACGGAATAGGACCCCGGCTATCACATAGCATGCACAGACTGAAAGAAACAAGATGCCCCCAGACCATCAGCTCAATGCACACCGGATCTATTCAGCTGCCAATCAAACGCTTGGCAGGTGGGCTCTGGGGCCACAGTCAGGCTGTGGTTCATAAGATATGGAGAAGATGCCATCCTTGCCCTCTGTAATTATTGGCATAGAAACCCATTGTATCCTTCGTTAGGCTTTACATTTAAAGTTTGAAGTGTAAATCAAAGCATTACTATGAAACAGATTATGTATAGATTATTAGCACATACTGTACTTGCGCAAGCATATTATTTTCAATACTTAAATTAAACATTTTGTAGATAATCTCCCTATTTCAGGGCACAAAGACAGATTAATATAATGACCAAATCAAGCACTTATGTTTGGTATTTAATTGCATTTCTTTACCAGGCATCATAAATGCCTGACCCACTTACAATACAAGCTGGAAATCTCCTTTGATGATGATCTGCCAGGCATGTAATGCAGTACTGTTGATTTTTCTTTCTGTTTTCATCTTTTTGTCCTCAATCGAATCTTCATCAAATTCAAGCAGTGTCCAATTGGATTTGAATCTGGTGATTGACATTCAATAAGTTGAAAAAAAACTGGAAAACTGCATTGTTGCTAGGTTAGTATGCTTGCATGGTAAAAAAAAAATGTTTTTACGGTAAAAAAACGGGGTCTTGTACGTCATGGTTTGACAGTTTTTCACTGTAAATTCTAGACATTTTTTACAGTCTGAGCTCACTGCCTTTTTGTACTGTATAACGGTTTTGTCAAATTTATTCAGAAGCCTTTGCTCATACTTCATCAGACAAGATGTTTTTGTACACTTCATTGTCAATGAAGAAAAGTTCCAGTGGCAGTCTTTCACACCTACTGTAAGTCCTAAACAATATTTCACAGATGAAAAATGCTGTGAATCTTGGAATATCCTTTTTGTTCTCCATGCTATCTTCTTGCCATGACTCATGATAATCATTATTCCACCTTTTCAAGAAAACAGCAGAGTGAATTCTTTATTACATTTTTTATAATTTTTCACCATTCTGTCCTGTCCCACTTGTTATTTTGTCCAATTTTTCCACACTAATCCTGCTACATGATGTTCCGTGCAGTTGGAGAAGCCATAGTCAAAGAAGCTTACACAAGACAGACCCCAGCACGGTGCCTTAACTGATTTTAACCTGACGTCCCTGCAGTAATTCTGTAATTCTGCTTGAAAAATATTTAGCAATTTGTCTTCAATAGATTAACATTTTTTAATAAGACAATTCTTTCTACTTTTAAGGTGAGTGTCCTTCAGTCATCCACTGTAGATATTTTTTATTCATTTTTATGATATTGCAAACTCTTGTTTTTGGGAAGCCTTTTTTCAGCCCCATAATGGCTTCCTTTATTTTCCTTAACACCTCTTGATTCTCGTGTTGACAGACACCAATAGCAGACAAAAAGCAAAGCCTAGAATCATGACAAGACATTAAAATGTGTCTAATTCCTAAACAAAGTTGACACGAAAAACCTAACAAAAAATACTTGCCAATTGTCCCAAAACGTTTGTGGCACAAAAACACATGGATCGTGCTTACAATGTCATTTCAAAATGGTGTGGCTAATATGTAGAGAAATATCATTATATTAAAATGGAGTATCTAGCTTTACTTCAAAGTAATGGAATATACTGTAGCTCCAAAATAAAAAAGTACTGTCCCAATAATTAAAGAGAGCACTGTAATAATTTATGGATCGATTGTCTTTTAAAAAGGGACTAGGTATCAGGTAACAATAGCTGTTTGGTTTAATTAACCTGGGTGCTGGGTAGTAGGTCTACAATTCTATAGATTCAAATACTCTGGTTGTGGGGGTTGGTTGTCATGGAGAGCCCTAGGGAACTGGCTAATAATGCGCTGGGGAAAGATATGGTAGAGGATTAAACATTATGTGGGTGCTGTAATCAGATGTGTGCTTATTGAAGTCTACTTTAGAAAACCTAAACCTGGGACCACTTTGTGACTCAAGACTCCTTATTTCTCTATGCATCATTAGATATGCACTTTCAGCTTAAACCCTCCCACTTGTCTCAGCTCTGTCAGAAGACTTGGTGACATGCCAGGGGAGAGACATTCATCAAAGTGAAAGAAATCTAATAAGCTTGCCACTTGGGAATCCTTACGTTGATTTTGTTTGTAGCTTGATAGCAAGTGATGTGCAGCAGGGTTGTCTGTATGGGGTCCAACTGGTCAAACTCCTGTGTAAACACACAAACATGTCTTTATATCCTTGTGCCCTAAACCCAACTCTATCCTCAATCTTAACAACCTAACATTTTGGGGGGCTCAGTGTTTTTTCTTTTTTAAATACCAACATGTGAGAAATACTGTACTTCATTAATGTGTCAATGGAACCAACCAAAATCATTAATTGAGTACCGAAAAATCAATGTCCTGCAAATCAAGGTTTCACAATCAATGGCATATAACATCTACCAAAATTAAACCAGGAAAGACATTCCACTTATTTAAGTTATTTTAAGACTTAAGGAATTATATTGAGCCATTACATCACTTCCTGTTCCACTAGGGTATAGAAATTAGGTAACATGCATGCAATATCGCATTGTCATCCAACACCATGAAGAAATCAAAAGAATTGGCAGTTTAAAAGAGACAGATGGTCATAGACCATCATCAATCTGGTAATGGCTACAATAAAATCTACAAAAGATTGAATATACCTCTGAGCACTGTCAGGGCAATTATAAAAAAATACAAAAGATATAGAACAGTTTCAAATCCTCACGGGTAGAGGATGCAAATGCATTTTGCCCATCCCCCCATTGATAGGGAGAAGGATGGTGAGAGAAGCAAAAAAATCCCCAAGAATCATTGTGAAGGAATTGCAGGCCTTCTTGGCATCTTTGGGTCCCCAGGTTTCAAAAAGCACCAGACACCACGACCACGGCCTCTGTGAAAGGGTTGCCAGATGAAAGCACTTTTGGACCCCAAGAGACAGATGCATGCACTTGCGGGCCCATGCTCGTGCAGCGACCGGCAGCAACTCCTTCTATATCAATGTTTGCCTGTGTTCATCTGTGTTCTACTAATCTCAACTTGCATACAGTGGATCTGGACTGATCAACAAGGTGGAATTGGATAAGATCTAACTTGCTGCTGTACATGCACCTTGCACTAGTATTTATTTGTCCTTGTACTGTTACCGTTGTGTTCCAGTTGGACTGTGTGTAGAACTGTATGTATTCATGTGTTGTATGTGTTTATACCTGCTGCACACCTAATCGCCCTTCGGGGACAAATTAAGTTGAAGAGTTTGCCAACCGTCATTTAAATTATGACTTGAAGGGGCTCTGGTCAGATGAGACCAAAATTTTATGTTTCAGTCAGATATAGCATCGGCATGTTTGGCGTCAAAACAGATATGCATGTTGGTATTTAGAGTTTCTCTTTATAATTCAATTATGTTTTTACAGTATTGTTTGTGCATTGCCAGTCAGGGATGCTAGTAATTTTGGAACCCACTGTAAATGTAACCCCAATACCCTTAACAGGAAAACCGTCTGTGAGGACAGGAGGTACCAATGTGTAGACATGGATCACAGGCGCCTTGAGACCAAGACTGAGGAACAAGGACTCCAACAGGCTTGTACAGGCATTACTTCTTACGTAGGCATGTTCTTTGCAACATTGGTACCACAGAGCACTGCCAGGTCCTCCTGTGTTAAAAGATGAAATTGTTGGCACGGCTGCCTCAGAAACAACATGCTACCTTCCTTGCCATCTGGTTTCGTGATCTGCCTAATAACTTGTGCATCACTTCACAAACAATATGCTCTGTGGCTCAAGTGTACAATGCCTTGATCCAGTTTATGCTTTATTCCAATATGATGTGGGTTTTTAAATTATTTCTACTGACAGAACCAACCCATTTACTTGTCCCACTGGTAATGCAGTTGGTCTGAAATAGAAATCCATGTATATACTGTGTGCACACAGAAAGCCTTTTATATTGTAATCATCACTGTTCTTTAATAGTAGCCTATGTAAGACAAGTGGTCTTTGCTTTCCCACAGTATTAAATTAAATGTAAACCTTAACGCAGCAAAATAATTCTGCAATGTCTTTAAGAGCAAAATAATTGCCACACATTTGGGTTAATTTACACAGACTTTAATAGCTTTATTTACAAATGAATCTTTTCTTTCCTCTATGGGTGTAGTTCAGTAGATGCAATGTTTTTCAAACCATTAGATTTAATTTGTTTTTACTTCCAGTTTCAATTTGCTTGAGTAGCATTATTGGCAAACAGTAAGGTGAGCATTTCTGCTTTTTTCTTTTTTTTAAATGGGACTCCACACATCTTCCTGTGAGTGGCCTAAACCAAATAAAATAAAAGTGTGAGGAAGAAATAATGACGATGTTCATAAGATGGTAGAGAGGCGCTACCAGCTGATGTGGTCGGCGGGACGGCAAGGTAGGTGAAACACGATGGGCATGACATGGACGTGGCTACTGCAAGTGCTAAGGAACATCCGGGAAGTGGTAAGTTCCAAAATGGAGGATATGGTGAAGACAATGTCTTTGTTCTAACAATCCCCACACAAATTCTTTATGGTCTTTAACGTTATAACCGATGTAAATGGACTGCATGTCACAGGGGGCTGTCGGAGTGTGTTTGGACAAAGCCAGCCAGTATGATGGAAAGGTAATGGACATAAGGGGACCAGCATGAAATAAAGCCCAGAAGGAGTCATCTGACTGAAATGATAGATGGATACAGAGCTGTGGTGAAGAAGGCAGAAAAGGTGGAGGAGGGTGGTACAGAGGTGGAAGGGGGCTATCCAACAGCTACACAAGAGGGATGGAGGACAGAGGAGGGTGAAGGTGAGGGTATCTGCTGGGGCCAGGGGGGGTTGGGTCCTGGGGGGGCGGAGGGGCATGAAGAATCAGTTGCTGAGCAGTAGCTCTGTTGCGGTTTCAACGTCCCAAGATTTCGACGACAACGCCACTATTACTGCATTCTGTGGAAATGAGGCAAACAGAGGAAAAAGACATTGATGACATGGTCATAACATCAGCATTATTAAAACTGACATTGAAACTAAAAAAAACAGACATTGCAAAACCATAACACTTGTAAATCGGAACAAAGATTATGCTCATATTCAAGGTATCAGCCAATGACTTGGTAACAATGGTTGCTCAGATGAGAGCTACTTACTTTGTCAAAGCCCATGGCACAGAGTTTGTCTATTTTGCGGGTGTATTCTGGACTGGAGGACGGGGCTCCTGCGTACACATGAGACCAGAGTCTGGCCGTCTGTTTGAACATCTCTGGGTTCTGCTTGTACTGTACAGAAATAACCCAAAAACACTGAATGGGCACCATCACTGCACTTTACAAATTCTACTGAAACTAAAATTTAACACAACAAACAAATGCATTGCAGAAATCAAAAAGACACATTACAGGCTTATGTGCCCACGCTTTCCAAAACACATTCACACACCCACCCGTCCCCAGAGACACACCCCCAGAGCATTCCTCTTACCTGATTGGCCACCACAGCATCCTGTGGGTCGTCTGGTTCTGCAGCTGCCAATAAGGCCTGTAGTGACAGCAGGACGGTCCTCAGCGTCATGGCTGCTGCCCTGTCAGTCAAACAGAGGAGGCAGAGCTGGTGTGACAACAGGTCACAACTAACCAAGACAGGACAATAACCAGAACTCAGCCACTCACCACTGGTCTTTGAGGATGTCCAGACAAATTGCACCTGTCACTGAGCTGATGTTTGGGTGCCAGATCTTTGTGATAAATCGCACCTGGGTGCCAGGGGACAAGCAAATGAATAAGCAAGATTTTACTATGGCAAAGGTCAATGTCAAAGGTCAATGTCAAAGGTCAATGTTTCGATATGTAGAGGAACACCTACCTTAGGTGGATTGAAAGGATAAGTTTCTGGAATTTTAATTTCTAGTTGATATCTACCACCTGAAAGACAAAAGATAAACAATGGGGTAGAAACAAAGAAATGTATGCAGGAAGGTTTGCATACAAAAAGGCCCACAATTACTTGGTTATAAAACGAAGGGTGCATAACTCATTTTATCTGGTATTTGCCCATTTCACATTTATTTTGATCCTGAAAAAAAATCCCCAGTCCCTGAGTATACACAGCATGATGCTGCCACCAAAATATTTTAAAAGATCTAGGTTCACTGTGTTGTACTGTGTTGGAGGAGATCCAACTTTAATTTGTCAAAAAGTTAGGTCAAACATTTCCACCAAGGAAGACTGGGATTTGAGTTCAAAAACATGATTTTATTCCTAGATTAGGCTTAATCTGTGTCAATTAAACCGTCCGTAAACGGTCAAATGAGATGGCCAAGGGTGGGACAATGGTCTAAGTAGGCTGCATCCCGTGCACATGTACAGCATCAGTAAGAGTTGGAGTCTGACTTATTGCCCTTACAGCAAAATCACCTCCACAGTTGGCCACTTTATCAATAAAAAATGTAATGCTTGGAAAAAGAAAGATACAAAGACATTATGTGGGCAAAACTCTAACCTGTTCGACTTAAACATTTAAAACTTACATAACATATTGTACATAGCCCCTTGATTTTAGGATGCCTGTCCTATTTTCTTAATTCCTGCTTGCTTCTAAGATGTTGGCCTTAGGAAATAGCTGAATATAATTAATTTGCTGCAATTCCTGAAAATATGAATCTGTACTATAACGATAATACCAAAGATGTTTACATGAACTGCAAATGTGGTGAACCGGCCTGGAAGAGGTCCCAAGAGTATTTTGACCAGACAAATTGAGACGAATGGTTTAAGAGATAAAAAAGATCCAATCACAATTAGAGCATTAGAGAACTTGATTGATTCTTAGAGTCAACAAGTCTACAAAACTACCACTATACATCACCTCCATGCCAAATACCCTTCTGGAGGTTTTGCCGAAAGACAGACTTTACATTATTCAGGATTTAAATGTAAGTAAGTATATGGAGTTTTCTAAACATCATCAGAGGTTTCTAACTGGGTTTTATGAATAGATGAGACAAAAATCAAATGTTGGTGTCAGAAACTAGACATGGTCACGGAAAGGAAAAAAATTATGAATTTGAAGAACAGTGGTGGATGTGTGATGTTTTGGGGCTGTTTGCGTTTAAATGCCCAGAGAACTTTGTTATGATATGGTATCATGGACCCATCATGCACAGGCTAAAACAGCACTACATTTGCAAGATATAATACCCAGAATGCAACTTTAAGAAATCATGGTGACTGAAGGCTGCCACTTAGAGTGTTGGACCACCCTGGTCACAGCACTTAGGGCCCTAGGTCACAGCACTGAAGCGCACAGTATACTACAGATTCCTGACCTGGCGTGTGCCAAAGTGACTTCATGGAAGCGCCGTAACCATATATACTCGTGCGTGGTGCTCGCGACACTAGTTGCAGTCTTCTGAACAGAGGTGTCGCAACTGAGGAGAGGCTAACGACTTTGATATGTTCACGGACTAGAAGAATAAAAAGGTAAACGATGGCAGAACTGGCAGCAGCATTGACGTTAATGTCAACAGTGGCTAAGATTATCTTAACTCTGTTGTTATGAACCATTTACAGTTTTATTATTAACCATTAACTGTATTATTATTATGAATAGTTTACTGTGACCTCGAACTCACCCATGATTCCTGTTTCTGTTTTGTCGCGCGCCACTGAAAAAAAGAGTGGTGCGCACCCTTGGCTTGCGCGCTCGAAATCCCTGCGCGCCAGCAAAATCTACGTCATTTTGACGTCACTTTGGCACGCGCCCGGTCGGGTGCATTAAGTATACTGCAGGATTAAGGGCCCTAGGTCACAGTACTTTTGTTACCCTAAAATTAATCAAGCGTTGGTAGGGCATTTATGTCTAATCATTTTCATGTGTGATACTGTCAAATATGCTTTAACCAAATAACACTTCGGTGTAAAAACAGAGAATCAACAAGTCATTTAGAACATCTTACTCATTAACATTTTCACAATATAGAGTGGTTTGTGAAGATATCCATGTTATAACTGTGACAGGAAAACTAGATTGATGTGTACAGTGGCCCAAGACTGCAACCACTGTGCCTCTCACCTTCATACGGTGTGTCAGGTGGACCTGCGATCTCACCCTTCAGCTCTGTGAAGTTTTCATCCACCAGGTCTACTTTAATCTGGTTTTTGCTCGTCTGCCAAAGACAAGAGGGGAGAAGTCAGGTCAGTCACAGAACAGCTGTGTAGGGTAAGATAAAGAGGAGTATTCCACACAAGGCACTGCCTCGCTACCCAATTTCCTTCAACACAGACAAGCCTACAGAAATGTGTCCTAATAGCTTCCCATGATTAATCTCTTTTCAACTATGTATGACTGATACAATAAGCAGTTTGAAAAAACAACTTGTGAGAGGTTTAACATGTGAGGGACGTACTACAGACGTGGGGTATTGAAAATTTGTTAGCTAACGTTTATTCCAATATTGCTACCACTGTATAATAACTATCCACGTTGCTCCACACCTTTAACGAAGTGCAAGTTACACCATAAGGCATATAATCTACAGCAACAAAACAAGAAGTTGGAAAACATCACGCTAGCTGGCAAACCCAAATGTGCCAGCGTTGTCCAGGCAGAAGTTACTTGACACCATGGTAATAACAACAGAGTTAGCTGGGGGTGACAAAATATATTTTTAGTTGGCTGGTTAACCAGTTACCATCTACCTAATCTGACATGCCAAATATCGATTGAACTTCATATTAAACCAGAGTGGCGTGGCGTATTTGTGTAGTTTCCTTCATCGATTCATGTATTTTCCAACCTATACATCTTCCTAGCTCATGTTGGTGCGCTAACCACACTAGCTAGCATCCAATAAGGAGGTTTCATACAGTCACTAGCCAGCAGCATGTTAGCAAAGCATCCACAAACACATTTATTACTTGAGCTTCTCTTGCAAGGCAAAGGTACTGTATTGTTTAGTACCCGTATTTACCTCTCCCTAGCCATTACCTAATTAATCAAACTAGCTGGTAGCTAACGAACACTAAAACACAACAGAACAGGCTCTCCTGCTTCACTCATTGACTCATACAGCAGACTAGCCATTTAACTATCTAGCTTATCTCGGGCGTTTGAAGACAATGAAGAACCCACCTCCTCGCTTTTAAGGACCTCTTTAAATTCCCTCTTTATCCTTTGAACCGCGATGTTAGCCATGGTTTCTCCGTGTTCCTGTCCAAAGGGAACCCGCTTCTCTCGCTCAGGCCTCGATGGTCTGCGGCCCTCCTAGCTGATGTAAGCTAACCCAGCTAGCTGGCTAATTCTAGTCCACCTCGCACTTTCGGTCTGTCACTTTGGGAGGCCAGAAACAACAGTTGCAAGGTAGCAAGCGTTCTCACCCTAAAATGCTACCACTAAATGCTAAGTTCTGCGGAAACGTGACTGGTTGATCTCATAAAAGATAACCCTAGTTACAAAAGAGTCGAGGGTAATGTGTCTTTTCTCGCAATATTGCCACAATGTACGCAGTGGGCAGTCGGTGGTCCTGGAAACATTTTAATACCAACTGCATGCAAGCCGAAAATCGGGTCATGTGATATTGACAGCTTTGCTTTCCAGTCCGCTGTTTGCTATTGGTTCCCTCCCTGTCAACATTAGCGATGCTTTTGTCTGGAATAATGTAGGCCTAGACCTATTGATTGTATGATGAACAGCTACAACGGTAACTGATATGATTATAACAGACATTGAATTGCACACGCTTGATTATGCTGTCCAACAGACCTTTATTTAGATTACAGAAACATAAAAACACTGCATTTAACATTTTAATTATTGTTGCTCAACAAATGTGTATACTACTAATATGTATTTGGGAAAACAATTCAGCATTATAAACTCATAGATGAGGTTAATATATACAGTGACAATATCATATGCTACTTTTTACTTTATTAATAAAAATGTATTGAACTGTGCATTTAACTCTTCCCACTTATATTCATGAACATTCTCGATGAAGTTCTACATTTTATTCCACTAAAACTAAATGGACATTTACACGATCATCCGATGAACTTTTACGTTTCTACGTTACGAGAAAGGCACAATATCTCACGTTGGCCCTGAATCGGTGTTGGAACACTAGGTGGCCGCAGACTATTAATGTATTTGGCCACATAGTATGGGAATGTCTTCCACAGACAATAACAGATCGTATAAATACAGTGGGGTAAATGCGAAAACGGATGTTCCCAAGCAGCCGCAGGAAGTCGCTAGAGTGCGACCAGGCGAGCCAGCCAATTCAATTACCAAGTTCGAAAACCCCTGATTTCGACCGTGCTTGCTCAATTGCATGGCCAGCGGAAGGACTCAGGGCTAATCTGATAGCAACAAAAATTACATAAACAGGGTAAGTGGTGCCAGACATTTGATGATGTTCTACCCGGCACTAAACAAACACTATCCTTACATTATTATGTCTTTTGGGAATCAAGGTGTTCAAGGATATTCTGGAGGCCCATGTTAATCAGAATCACTTGTACTGCTAGTTGTATAAATAAGACTTCCAATTTGAATTGGAATGGCCTTTCTATTTATTCTATTTCTATGACCGGTACTCATCGCTACTCACGGTGAAGGTTTGGAAGGGTAAAACACTACATCTGGACCTAATCCATTATGAATGAACGGTGGCCTTTAACGGTGTACCACACTGGCCCTATTCGTCACACGCCGCAAGGCCACTCTTTCCCATGGCTGGCTGTTCCTCGCCAGTGGGACAGGACACACTGGAACCCCCAACCTGCCCCTTTTCTGACTCCTCCTCCTGACAAGGGTGACCGCCACCAGCATGGTAAACGTCATGACCAGACATGCAGCAAAGAACAGCATTGGTTTGTTCTCTGAGATCCGAGCACAGATGAAGCACTCGGTCCCGAGGTCACCGCCCCTGCAGTACGATGTTGCGTTGTTGCCAGAGAAACCGCTCCGGCCGATGATCTCTCTGTAGACTGCGATGGAGGCTTTGGGTTGGGACTTGTACTGGGAAGAGGTGAAGAGGCCAAACCGGGGGATGTGTCGATCCTGGAGCTTCCAGACGTAGAAGCCTTTTAGGTTGACTCCATCCAAAAGAAGAGCTGGAGGTAAGAGATGGGAAAGAGATGTTGAATATCACTTATTCAACATGCAGAAAAGCCACTGCACGTGTACAAGACATTCAAATGATTTCTAATTGAGCAACACTGCCACGACTGAACCTGGATTTGGCCCATGCCACAGCGTGATCTACATCGAGCTTAGAATATAGACATATCATCAACACCTGGCTCAGAATACAGATTCATGATCAATATCTGGCTTAGGATACAGATTTGTCATCAATATCTGTCTCAATCTCGAGTTGCTGCCTTGATGTAGCACATGTAACGAGTTCTCCAGTTGGGACACTTGGCTTCAGATACCAAATATATCTATAGTACAGCTACTGTCCCTGACAGAATGTTTAGTTTAGTAGAACAGGACACTGGGCTTAACGTTATCATCTCAAAGGTTTCTAATAAAGTCAATGAGATTTATAATAGGGCTCATCTGATGATAAGACTGTGAGAATCATGTGATGTTGGAACAGTCACCTATGACCTCATACTAAATGCTTTATATAAACATCCGCTAGGTTGTCTCTACAACATTTATGATAAGAATATGTGGGTTGTCTGCACACTATCAAACACTGTTGTGTAATTTTTATATGTACAGAACTGTATACTCTCCTCCATTTCCCGTTTTGAAATATTGCATTATTTCTATTATATATTGTGTTTTTTGCACATTTTGCATTTATTGCTTTGGTTTGGAGTCATAGAATAAGATTGTCTCTGTACATGCAATAACATCTGCATTTTGGTGCATGTGACAAATAAGCTAAACAAAAAAAACTTTGGCCTGCAATTTTGGAGGGTGAAGCATAGCCATATAATGTTCGATCTGAATGTGTTTATGGGAAGCTCACCTTTAAGGTTGATGATAACTTCACCTTTAAGGCTAATGGGAAGCTCACCTTTAAGGCTAATGGGAAGTTCACCTTTAAGGCTAATGGGAAGCTCACCTTTAAGGCTAATGGGAAGCTCACCTTTAAGGTTAATGGGAAGCTCACCTTTAAGGTTGATGATAACTTCACCTTTAAGGCTAATGGGAAGCTCACCTTTAAGGTTAATGGGAAGTTCACCTTTAAGGATGATTATAACTTCACCTTTAAGGCTAATGGGAAGCTCACCTTTAAGGTTGACTATAACTTCACCTTTAAGGCTAATGGGAAGCTCACCTTTAAGATTAATGGGAAGCTCACCTTTAAGTGTCTCCTGCAAGTAGCTCCTGAAGTAGTGCTGCCTGAGCAGATCCTCTACAGGAGCCTGGTCATCCACTCCACTGGCTGTGACTATAATGGGCAAGGATCTTCCATACCGAGTCGTCACCCAGCGCAGGACCTTCCGGATGCCCCAGGGGACCACCGCCTGCCTCAGGCCAGAGAGTGCCCAGGTGGGGTCCGACATCAGCAGGCAGCCATGTTCTTGAGGTCGGGGCTGCTGGGCGTTGGGTGTCACATTCTGAGGACTCTGTGACACGAGTCGTGTGGTGAAGTGGTTCAGTGCGATGAAGCCGAGTGACCCTTGTAGCTCTTGTCTCTCCTGGTCGGAAAAAAGGGGCAGCGGGGAGTCAGAGAGGCCCATCACCCGTGCTCTCTCCTTCACGTACCTTGTCACTTCTAAGGGGTACCCACCACCCTCTCCCTCTGTGCCCTTTAGTAGCGGGTCGAGGAAACGGCCGAGCTCAAACAACAGGAATCTCTGGGCGGCGAACGCGTGCGACTCCAAGAAAGGATTAGCAGGTTCTGCCCAGTCTGCATGGAGGGACAGTGACACCAGCCCCCCCTGCTGGCTGAGATATGTACTCTCGTAGAGCCTCCATGCCTTAGCGTGGGCCAGAAGGAGATGGTGGGCAGCAACATGCTGCTCTGCTCCACTCTTATAAGTATCTACCAGTCTGTTGGGCTCATTAATGGTAATCCAGTAGTTAACCCAGGGTCCTAACTCTCTATAGCAGAGAGATGCGTAGCTCTGGAAGGCCTCAGTGGTGCTCCGGTTTAGCCAGCCTCCGGAGCCGTGTAGCGGGCCGGGCAAGTCCAACAGAGGCCCACTTTGAGTGGGGTTGTAAAGGGTGACCATAGCTTGCAGGCCCTTCTTGCGGAGCTCAGTGAGAAGACAGCGATAGTATCTGTTAGAAAGAGATTGAAGTGATTTAAAATGTGTTTCAGTTTTTTTATCGTAGGCTACAGATGGGCATGGTTTGCATTGGTGAGCATGATTTGCATAATTTACATAATTATTCAGGGTGTCCCTTTACCTCAAGGCCTCAGTATCCACGCTGGACAGATCTCCGTGGGGCAGGATGAGTGACCAGTTGAGGGCAAAGTGGTATTGAGATGCCCCTACAGACTCAAACAAAGCCAGCTGTCCACGTATGGCCAGGTAGTCAGTGCACTGTGCCCCCCTGGTGTGGAGTTTGACCCCCTGGACAGGTCGCAGCGCTCCGTCCCCAGTAAGGTTCCAGATGTACAGGTGGGGGTCCATGAATTGAGGGGAGATTGGATGGAAATTCACCTTTAAAGAAGGAAAATTATATTATAGATTAGTATGTTTATTTTCACATTTGCAACATCTAGACATTGTACTTTTTTCCATTAAGCCCTAGAAAATCCTTTCTTCATCTTCTCATCATCTGACCTGTAAAGTGGAGTCTGCCACTCCCCAGTGGAAGTCACATGGGAAATGCCCATTGACCTTTCGGTTGTTCTCATCACTGGGGAAACCGTTGTCCTTGATGACCTGCCTGTAGAACTGAGCAGATGTCTTGGGATACCTAGTTCTGTTGGATCCCTGGTTGAAGTCTACGTAAAACAGACCTCGTCTCATGCTGTAGCCTTTGTCCCACTCAAAACCATCTACCAGAGACCAGGCTGTGTAGCCAAACACCTGGACACCTTCAAAAACCATTGCTGGATGCAAACAAACAATTAGGAGAAAGAGATACAGTGATTTCAGAGGGATATGAAGTAACTGTGTGAATGTGAAAATGTGTCAGTCATATGTCAGTAGTTTACAACCCTCTCCTCGGGGAACACCAGCCATTCCATGTGTTTGATCTATTTCTGAGCTGGCACACCTGATTCAACTCATATGCTAACCATTAGGCCATTGATAAATGAATATGGTGAGCTAGTATAGTGGCTGAAGCTAAACTGTGGATCGTCTGGGGTGCCCCAAGAAGAGGTTTGAAAACCACTGGTCTAGGTACTGTCTTTTGATGGTCCCCTCTATTTAGTCCAACCTTGCCCCCTACTCACCTTGCAACACCTGGTTGATGAAGTTCTTCATCAGGTATATGGCCACTGTGTCCTCCCTCTCCACAGCTGCATCTGAGAACCAACCCACCTCTGCCACCAGAACCGGCAGGTCCCCGTACTCCAGCCGCACCCACCCAAGCAACCGCCTCAGGTCTGGGAAAACCTCTTGTTCATATCGGGCCAGGCTCTGGCCAAGAAGCAGGTTGTTCGGCCCAAAAGACAGGGCAAAAAAGTCACCAGTTCCCCGTACCCACAGCTTCTCCTCTGGGGTAAACTCAGGCAGGAGTCCCCTGTAAGTGGACTTCATGGAGGCTGGGTAGTCTCCATCCCCAAAGATAGGATTGGCAAACCAGCCAAGCACCGCCTCCAAGGACTGCTGGCACAGCTCAACATTGGCTGGTGTAGTTTGGCGTTTCTTAGGAACCATCCAATGAGAACCCAGGACGAGGGATACCTGACCCTTCTGAGTTGGGCGGAAGTTGTTGTTATAGGTATGCCACACTTTGGCATGTGCCTAAAATGTGTAAAAGGAAAAGGGAAAAATGTCAGTTTACAGCTGAGATTTGCCTTAACTCCAAATGATAAAGATGCTGTTAACTGCCACAGTGGGTGCTTTAGCTTTCTTTCTCAGGTGCAGAACAAGAGCTTTTTCAATGCTACATAAAATGGGGATCCGCTACACTTGCATTATATTAGAGCATAGACATTGAACATACGATATTGGACCTGTAATGATAATTCAGTTGGTGGGTCAATAGGATGATGAAAAAGAATACCACTGGTTCGTATGTAACTGAATAATAAAATTGTGTATTATCATCCAATTATTCTCTCTCCTTCTGCCCTACTGGCTTGCTGCCACAAAACTGATGATTTAATGGACTTTAACCTCCACTGTCTCTTCAAATGTCCTTTTTAGTAATCCTAGTGCTACAGTAATACCAGAAGTAAAAACAAGGCAACAACAGCTCAATGATTGCTGAAAAAACAGGTTATATTGCATATTACAACATAAAGTTTTTAAAAGAAGTTGATCCTGGCTGATGCAAGAACTACATACAACATGGTTATTAAAGAGTTATGTAATTATTGCCCTAATTTCCTTTGCAAAGTCTTAAAGGACGTAAATATTCATTGAACACAATAAAATATGTGAACATTCATTGACCGCATCAGCTGATAAAACACCAAGAAGATTGAAGTTCAAACACAGGCTGCCTGATTGAACGGTCTTTGTACTATGATCTGTTCAACAGTTGAACACAAGCTTCATAACCCGACCCACTGTTCCCCGTCCAGAATTGTTACAAATAATCATAGTTTTTCACATAAAAATACAAAACATTCCACTCCCAAAGTCAAAGCATTCTCACTGGAAGAAACAACAAACGGATTCAAGATTATGACTGGAGGAAGCTCTTCTGAATTTTAACCTGTTACCCTGAATGACTCACCCTAATGAGGTTGTGAGCCACAGTGAAGGGGGCAATTGGGTCGCCTGCCTCTCCAGGCGCATGCACCCCTGTACCGTACCCCTGGACAGACACAAGGTGGGGGTTGTAAATGGTAATCCAGTACCTCACACGGCCACCATATGTCCTGAAACAGAAGGCAGCGTACGCATCAAATAATCCCACCAGCGTGTCATTCCTCCAACCACCGTAGTGATCCTGCAGTTCCTGGGGGAGATCCCAGTGGTAGAGGGTGACCACCGGTTCGATACTTCTTTCCTGCAGCCTGTCAATCAGCCTCCCATAATGCTCCACAGCCGCTACGTTGGGCGGACCTGTAGCAAACCCACCCGGGAAGATTCTGGGCCAGGAAAGAGAGAAGGTGTAGGACCGCACCCCAAGGTACCCCAAAGCCTCGACGTCCTCCTCCCAACGGGCATAGCTGTCGCTGGAAATGTCGCCTGTGTCACCTCGGTGGGCTGTTGAGCGGGTGAATTGGTCCCAGATCGAAGGGCCCTTCCCGTCCAAGTCCCAGGACCCCTCCGTCTGAAATGCTGAGGTTCCTGTGCCCCAGAGAAACCCGGGAGGGAAGGTCCCATGGAGGAAGTACTGGCTCTGATTGAAGGGTTTTGGGGTGGAGGGTTGATGCCACTGCCTTCTACCATCTCCAAGGGAACAGAAAGCACCATCCCAGACCATCGCTGCCAGGAGGAGGTATAGAAGGTCTCTGGACATATTGCAGCTTGAGGAAGAAGAACAGATCTTTTCGACAGATTTCCCAAAACCTTTAGGAGAAGCTGGTTTCAATCTAAAGGACTATTCACGTGTGAGCATCAGGGGTTTGGTTGTAACCCATGATGGAATAGTAGAAGAAGAGATTGAAGCCAGCAAGTGTAAATGACTGAGACGTGTGGAGCCAAGGAGCGCTACAGTGTCCATCTGAAAGGCTAACCTAGTTGGACTTTCTTATTCTTCTGTCTACCTCCCTCCCTCTCTCTTTCCCTCCCTCCCTCCCTCCCTCACTCTGACACATGCATTCGTAGTAGACACACAATCACGGTGACACACTGATACATACACTGAGTCAGTCAAACCTTTAGGCATAGGTTTATTGTTGTGAAGAAGCATTTTGTCAATGATTAGCAAACACGGGTATCTAACATCTGCCACAAATGTGTCTCCTATTTACACTTTCTGTATGCCATCTCACAATCACATACACTTGATCAATATTTCACTCATCAATTTACTGTTTATCAAATATTATCTTCTGCAAGCTATATTACTTGATTTTTCACAACCTAATGCATGAAAGAAAACGCTTGTAATAACAGCCTTGTTCTTTCAGGTATTCAAACCCCAATGTACTATTGTAGAAATTGCCAAAACAAGGTTAGGGTTTAGCTGTGGGGACCATCCACAAGATAATACTGTTAGCCTACATCAATTTGAAAGCAAAATAATACAGTTTCGCCATGGTTCATAAAGAATGCTGAGATAAAATGGGCTGTTTCCTCTGGTTTTATGGCCAATTTAGTCTGCCTGTTGTCCTAGATTTAATAAAAGACGACAACTGTTGAAAATAGATGTGACATTCTGCTTGGTCTGATTCACTTTTGCAAACTGTGTGGGTGTGTTTACTATCTGTATCTTTGGGCTAATCGTACGAAAAACGAATGAAAAACTGAAGCAACATAATCTGCCAAAACCTTAATGTTTTTGTTTGTGTACTTGAAGACGTCAGTTGCTGTGGTTGGATATTATGACCAAACAACCTTATTGTGCTACACACCGGCATTGGGAGGTTAAGTCCTTTTTAGAAAACAGATGACCTCCACCTCTATACTAAGTCCCATGAGCAAGGACTTCAGATGGAAATAGTCCCTAGGGGTTCCCAAACTAGAAGGTGCGCCCCCAAAATGGGATGCCTGAAGGTCCTTTGTGGGCCCCCGTCCTTCCCTGATTTGAGAGGTAAAAAAAGATACTCCTTCGTAGAATCAGAGTTACACAATGTCTACCAATTTGTGGTTGGTACATACAATGTATTTATTTCATTCCTACGAATTTGGCTCTAACTTTTGAATGGTTAAAACTATTTGCTTTTTTTTACTTGAAATAAATCTATGACTGTAAGCAAAATGTTATCTGTTTTCCTTTTTAAAATGTAACCTCTATGTACACATTTTATGGGACTGTGGCAAAACTGAAGACAATGAAATATGGGGCGCAGATGGCTCAGTGGGCCAAATGTCGTTGTGTCCTTGGGCAAGACACTTTACCTTAATTGCTCCCAGGTCATTGCTGTAAATAAGAAAGTGTTTTTAGTCAACTTACCTGGTTAAATAAAGGTTAAATAAAATAAACAATGAAATATGATCTTCCCTGTCTTTCATGATTTCCACAATACCAGGCTGATGAATCCAAATTGGTTTACCTACTTTTACATAATTTGTTTTCAATAGCTTGAATATTTCTTCAAATATAGAATAATGTTATTGAATTGTTCTAAAATTAAAACAAATATTAATATATATGAATTAAATTTATAAAATGTATCAAATATACTGACTCACTATGTTTTTAATGAAAAAAATAAAATAAATGAATGTATATATGTATATATGTATTTAAATCCATGAAGTGATATTTATTGAATGAGAATACAAGCAGGAACAAAAAAAAGCCCTGGTTATAAAATGAAAGCAAAGGTTTGCTAACAATGCGAGATCCTTGGAATAAACTGGCAAATTATGTCATATAAAACCTACTGACAAGAAGAAAGTATATGGAGTATAGCAGTAAATGTTGGTAGAAACCACAGGGCTAGCATCCGGTTTGGCAAAGTGATTTAAATACGGAAGTGCCTTAAACCTGCATTCTATCTGAATTCCAGCTGGGGGCGAAAGATGTGGTTGCAAAAGAGGTTGGTTTCTGTAGAAGCCTATGAGACTTCTCACTTCATTTATTACTTCAGTAAACATTTTCGTAATGGGTTTATGGTCTCAATAAAGAGTAGTAAATAACGCAAGTTTTAAGTATTCTGCAATACAGAATGATGTTAATTTTTTAAATTTTGCTCTCATTTATTTTAAAATCGGCAATAAAGCAGATGGTGTTTTAGGGCATAGCTATGATGTGATTGACATTGACTGTGCCAGTGAAAATGTGTAATGTAATGTAGAGTGTAAGCAGCGTTGCCAACTATCAGCTAACGTCACAGTCAGATACCGCCTCTCATCTAAAATCGCCACATCCGCTACCAAGATGGTTGCGCCCGTAACAACAAATTTGATAACTCATATCAGATATTCACAAACCAATGGGTGACGTCACATGTGTTTCGTCCAGTAATATATACGGTCTATGGTAAAAACACAGACCAGACACACCCTGACGCTGTCCCACACTCCATTACAGTAGGTGGCGGTAATGCACCAATAACTCTCGCTGCCAACCGCTGTTAAACCCCATAGAAGAAGAAGAAGAAGACAAATAAACAAAGACCAAGGGGGTAGGCTTGGACCCGGAAGTTGAAGCAGCCCTGGGTGGATTTATACTGTCATTGGGTGAGCATCCATTTTGGCAAATTGACACAAATAAGAAGGTGCCTTAAACCTGCATTTTATCAGAAATCGTCCTCAGTTTTTGTAATAGTCTATGAGAATGAGAGACACGTCTCACTTGATTTATTACCTCAGTAAACATTTTCATAATGAGTATAGGGTCTCAATCGCTAGATTTGAGCATTCTGCAATTTTATCATGATGTTCATTTTTTTAACTATGGTCTTGTTGATTTTAAAATCGATGATAAAGAAAGAGGGCGTTTAGTGCGTGGTTATGGCATTCGGTTGTACGACAAGACACTCAAAGGAGTTGGCAGTTCAGTTTTTCCGGTAAGTAATGTTACATTTCGTTTTAATAATGTTTTTCATTAGCATCCAAATTAATATCAGTTAGCTAGCTAGATTACTCCTCTTCTCGTCTAAAATCTTTACATCCGCAACCAACATGTCTGCGGCCGTAACGGCAAATTTAATGACCCAAATCAGATCTTAACAAACCAATGGGTGACGTCACACATGGTTCTATCCAGTAATACACAATCTATGGTGGATTCTGATGCTACCTGGCTATCACCTTATGTTAGCATTCCATAGACTCCCATTCATTTTAAGGGTCACTTTGACAGCAAATAAATTTACATCCGAAGCTTTTAAAGACTCTATTTGTCCATTATTTATTTCTAAAGAAACAGGACGATGTATAGAAGCTCCTTTACCTTGAATCTAACGTTATGGCCCCTTAGAAGCCATTTTTGTGAAAATACGCTAACTATTGCATGACCAATGGCAAAGTATATTCCCCTAACTAGGCTAAACAATGTGCTTAGTTAAACTTGAGAAATTGGGTGCTTCATTATTATCAATGCTGTCCTCATTATGTTTTCAGTCACAATACACTATTGTCCAAAAACATTTTACTTCACATCCCGTTCTTCGTTCGCCATGCTGGAATATTGATATAAAGGCTTCATTTCCGTTCTATTTAATACATATTGCGCTAAAGGTGTGCAGAACTGTGCTCCTTGAATGCACTCTCAGTGGCTTATGATTGGTGAAATTGTAAGCTTGCATCTGATTGGCTAAAGAGTACGACTGACCCGCGTGGAAGGAGAGCTCTGACAGGAAAGTCTCAAAAACACACACACAAATCTGAGGTGATTCACACGTGAAAGTCGATTTGTCCATTCAGATTCATGAATACACTCATACATTTTAAACATTTGAAACTTTTTGCAACTAGTTGTATATCTCTCAATTGTGTTTTGCGTTTGTAAAATGTATTTTACGTATGTATACTTCTATTTTTAAAAATTTCACACGCTTGAATTTTTTTGGTGACGTGAATTAGGTTTCATGCATGTGTGAATCATGTTTTTTGTATGAATTATATTTGTAACTCTGTTGCCTCCATATTCCAGGAGCCACACATTATAATTAAAGTTGTGAAAAGTGTGTTGTTGGAGTTTGGAACTTTATGCTCTTTACTTGTATTTTAGCTGTCATTGTTTATGCCACTATTGAGATCATAGTAAGCTATATAAGTATACCTGTTGTGCACTCGCTTCAACTGTTCACCTGCAACTGAGATATATGTCTGTTTAGCGGATTGTCTATATATAAATACAAGCAACAACCACCTACCTGCCTTTGGTCTCCCTCTCTCCATACTACACCACACCAACTGTGGCAATAATGCAAACTTCAAGGAAATTGCCTACTTCTAATTTTCTGAAAGTTAACTGAATCATTTGTAAGAACAGAAATCATTTCTGGTGAGTAAAGGTTGTAAAAAATATTATTCCAATAGTAATGCAGAAATGTTACAGTAAATATCCAAAGGTATTGTTACGGACTCCCGTAAGATTATTAGAGGAAAATGTTATCTGAACATGGATTAAGCAAAGAAATCTCATCTGGACCAGTTGGACAAGATGGAAGAGAGAACTATACGTAACAACATTGACAAACATCCAGCAGAGGCTGCTGTAGAAGGACACTTGACACCTGCCTCCCTGAGCAGGGGGAAAAATAAAGTAGGTTCTTATCTGATGGATAAAACCAATAGTTTTAACACAAGTCCACCAGGACTCCTCCTCTTGGAAGAACACCAGTCTACAGAGAGTTTATGATCATGATAAGTGAGCTAGGCTCCTCCTAGCGTGACCAAAATGAAGTTTGGATGGTCAGTAAGAAATGGATCCTCAGAGGAAGATGTTCTGAGACTGTTTAACATTACACAAGTACAAGCAGACAACTATTATCATTGTAAAACCATTGCAACTCAAAAATTGGAATATATTAAAACTATTATTGGCCATGTTGAATGTTGATGCAATGCTATAAATGTTTTGAGTTATTACTAACAGTATTATCAATGAGGATGTATTACAGGATAAAAAACAATGATGTTTTTGGAGAATATTACGATTAATCTGAAAAGGTTATAATGAAGGTTGGTTATTATAACTAATCAATATAGAATAGAGTTTGGTTTTGTTTATGCTATTGATATTTCTTATTTTTATTATTTTGGTTTTTATTATTTGTTAGAATGTAGAAATGAATGGGAATTATGGTACATGCATTTTGGTTAAAAGTGGGAGCTGTTGAGAGTAAACTTGCATGGATGGAATGTTTTAGATGTGAGGTTAGATAATCCCTTTCAGGCATCTGGTCCATTAGGCCCTCAAACTGGGAATAAACAAAATGTCCAAAGTTGTTTATGGGGTCGTAAAACTATAATGAGGGGGGTCTCTGCAGGTAAACTATAAATGAGTGGAGCTGTGCCTTATCAGGCTTTGTGCAGAAAACGGACCAAGGGCAAAGCAGACCATTTTTACCTTAGCTGAATATTTTTGTGAATGCAACAACAGAACTATTTTTACTTAGATTATAGCATACCTATTTTACTCAGGATTTTTAACAGACCAGAGAGGAAGTTGAATCTTGGTGAGTAAAGGGACATTTATTATTCTCAAAATTTGAATAATTGGTGAAAGTGTTTGTGATTTGAAACTCAGGACCATTCTTGGTCACAAAAGTCTGGATACTCGGTGATTATAGAATCTGGAAGGTATAAGTTTTGTGGTTGATGAACATAAATTCTTCCATTTAAACGCGAACCTGAAGGACCCCTTAATATTGCTAAGACACCAATCTTTTTAATAAAAGTAACAAAGTGTTTTGCCTTCACCAGCTATTCTAAATTTTGCAAGTATCATTCTTGACTGAAATGGATGGATGTAATTAACATTGCAATTGACTTTAAAGACCTGTTAAAGGTTATACAAAGATTGGTGACAGAAACCTTTTGAGCCACTTTTTATTTCCGGTTGTCGCCTCGCAACTATTCTTGAAATTGTAGAGTGCAAAGCTCCCTATTAGTAAAGATAAACGGGTTCTCGACATGACGTTTTGAACTGTGTGCAATTTGTGTTCACTGTTACCAATCAAATAATGTAATATAGTTCCACTTTGGAGTGGTGCATCATATATCCATTTATAGCCAAAAATGTTTATTTGTATTTAAATGCTAAACAAGTAACATTTGAAATTCACATTTATTCATTTAGTATCATAAGTAGGAAACCTTTAAAATATTGGGAAAAGTATTCTGTTCTGTTTTCTAGTTTAAGCCTCTAACTCAAACTGGCTTGATTTAGTTGGAGATAAGAAAGTGGGTCTGGATATTCATCTTCAAAAACCTTTGCTTACTACCAGGTAATTAAGGATTTTATATGACCTGCTTTGCTACTGCTCTGTTTCTGTTCCAGGAGTTCAGCCTAAAACTGTTCTAGAAGTTATACTGATTCACTATAATATTTGGTTGTTAGATGTGGATTATTGTTCTAGCATTGGGATATGTTTACAAATGTGTAAGGAATTACATTTCAAATTGTGTCTATTCTAGTGGTGCATTAGGATCATGAATGTGATTTATTAGGAATGATATGTTGAATCATTATTGAGAATGTGGTGACGACTATAATTTTCTATATGTTTTAATAAAATGTATGATTTCTTGTGTATCATATTCTGATTTTAAGAGTGTTTCTATAAAAGGCTACAGAGCATTATTCAATTAAACTTGCGAGGGTCAAGGATCTAATGATTTCTGTCTGATCAATAGTTAATAAAAATAAGACCCAAATTCAAATAACCACAGCCACCCAGCTGTGTATTTGTTTTTTGTTCACAAATTAGTAGACCAAGCCAAGGCTACAATTTGTCGCTCTCTGTATCATTGCCAATAATTATATGTATAATTCAGTCAAAGAAATAAGGTAACACAGGAAGGTGTTAGATTTATTAATCATTAAAGTCTCTACCATTAAAGTATTTATACGCTGAGCTAGTAGGGAAGGATCGAGAAGTTGCAGGCACTTTTCCTCCAAAACTTCAAAAAGACAGATTGAGTGAGGAGGAGGTTACTGTGTGTCTGTGACTACACTTTCCGAAACAGGCAGTGTCTGGGATAGGCGGCTGAGAACATCTAGTAGCTGAATTCTGTAACACCATCCCAGAGTAGTTTTAATAAACTGCAGTCGTGTAATGATCTGACTCTATCTGATTAATTACAGGGTTGATCAATACATAGAGACCCAGATCAGACCTGCCCGCGACACACCACATCCCAAAGATGCTCTATTGGGTTGAGATCTGGTGACTGTGGGGGCCATTTTAGTACACTGAACTCATTGTCATGTTCAAGAACCCCATTTGAAATGAATCGAGCTTTGTGACATGGTGCATTATCCTGCTGGAAGTAGCCATCAGAGGATGGGTACATGGTGGCCATAAAGTTATGGACATGGTCAGAAACAATGCTCAGGTAGGCTGTGGCATTTAAACAATGCCCAATTGACAATAAGGGGGCTAAAGTGTGCCAAGAAAACATCTTTCACACCATTACACCACCACCAGCCTGCACAGTGGTAACAAGGCATGATGGATCCATGTTCTCATTCTATTTACGCCAAATTCTGACTCTACCATCTGAATGTCTCAACAGAAATCGAGACTCATCAGACCAGGCAACATTTTTCCAGTCATCAACTGTTAAATTTTGGTGAGCTCTTGCAAATTGTAGCCTCTTTTTCCTATTTGTAGTGGAGATGAGTGGTACCTGGTGGGGTCTTCTGCTGTTGTAGCCCATCCGCCTCAAGGTTGTGCGTGTTGTGGCTTCACAAATGCTTTGCTGCATACCTCAGTTTCAACAAGTGGTTATTTCAGTCAAAGTTGCTCTTCTATCAGCTTGAAGCAGTCGGCCCATTCTCCTCTGACCTCTAGCATCAACAAGGCATTTTTGCCCACAGGACTGCCGCATACTGGATGTTATTCCCTTTTCACACCATTCTTTGTTACCCACATAAATGGTTGTGCATGAAAATCCCAGTGACTGAGCAGATTGTGAGGCACCAACAACCATGCCACGCTCAAAATTGCTTAAATCACTTTTCTTTCCCATTTTGACATTCAGTTTGGAGTTCAGGAGATTGTCTTGACCAGAACCACACCCCTAAATGCATTGAAGCAACTGCCATGTGATTGGTTGACCAGGTTTTCCTAATAACCCTTTAGGTGAGTGTATACTCTGACTCATTACAATTATGTGAACATTTGAGCAGATGTTCTTATCCAGAGTGACTTGTGAATCCATCTGTAACAAGATTCATGTCCTTGATTTTAAATATATTTAGCAATAAAAAGTTAGCCTATTTACTGTATTCATAGCCACTAGTTTTGACAAAAATAACCAAATCTCAATGTCATTGTCTTTGAATTACACCACAATTATCTGTGAATAAAGGGGAAGTGAAAACATGCGCCCATGTGTTTAATAAAAACAGGAACAGATGTTGCCAGCAGATGAAATGGCTTGGTTTCATAAGTCAGTTTCCAGTTTCCCAGTCGTTGAGTGTTAAAGACAAACAGCAGCAAATGCAGAGTTACAAAGATTAGCCTGAAAGTAGTGAGTCGGCCAGGTTGATTGTTCATCAAAAAACATTTCAGAGTTAAGGTATTTTTATCTTTCTTTCTGTGAGTTGCTTGTTTTCAAGAGATTGTGCTGAAATATGAACCAAAACAGTTAAAGTCTATGTAAGTGTTAATGATTTTACAAAGGAAGCTTTTTTGGCAAAACTTTATGCTGCATAACATTTATATCGAAACAGAAAGAGATTTACTGCCATGTTTTACCAAACATTGAATGTTTTCTTGTCTATTGGTGCATGTCTTTTTTGTACATAAATCACCAAAATGTAAACATATTAAAAATTTTAAGCAGGCGTATGAGCAGAATGTGAACATGATATTTACAGTATATGAACAGTGTAATGTAACCTTATTCGTTGTATTGTTATTCACATTACAATGAAATTAAATTTTCAATAGTGTCTGTATTTATGTTACATTTTCTCTTTCCCCTTTCTAGAGATGAAGGCTGTGGCCATTTTTCTCTGGGCAATGGCTCTGTTAGTGAAATACCATCACTGTAACCCTTTTTCCTTAGAAATATACACTATTATTGTCAACTTCTCTTCCAAAAACCTGTCCTCTGTCCCTGGAAACTTACTGCCATCGACTGAAGCCCTTGACTTGTCCCAGAACAACATCCAAAAACTAAGTTCTGAGGATTTTCAAGTCACAACCCACCTGAGGTTCCTCAACCTATCATGGAATGTCTTGGATGAGATAGATCGTGAGACGTTCCACCCTACTATTCTGGAGATTCTGGACCTCTCACACAACCAACTCCAGAATCTCTCTGATCAACATTATTTGCTTTTTGCACAGAATCTCAGATTTCTAGACCTGACCTTTAATCTGTTCCATACTATGACACTTGGGGAGAATTTCTGCAGGCTGGCAAAGTTAGAGATACTGGGGCTCGGAGCAAGCATCATCATGGTGGATGATTTCATCAACATCACTCATATAAACCTGCAAACTTTGACCCTTCTCCTGGAGAACCTCACAGCATATGAGAGTGGCAGCCTAAAAAACATCCAGGCGCAGAAAGTCCGCATTGGCCTGGCGAACAAACACATTGACAAAGATCTGATCACAGACGCCCTGGTTATGTTTCAGGAGGTTGAGCTGATGGGTATGAATTTTAAGGGTGATCACAGATACCTGGAGCAAATTGTGAAGGAAAGAGAGGTGATCAAAACCTCACATCTTTACCTCACAGATATCACTATCATCTGGTGCCAATTGACAAGCACCATAAACGCTGTGTTCCAATCTCCCATTACGCATTTGAGCATTTCAGATGTGGATATCTACTTTCCACCTATACAAGACACTCCTGGTATTAACACATCCCATACAAAGTTCTTCTCTGCCAGACGAGCTGTGGTAGGTTGTTTTTTTTTCTCCATTGAAGCTTTGTGTAACTTCTTCATCAACATGCCCGTGGAGCACCTGGCGATCATTGAGACATCTATCATACACATGAGCTGCCCCAGTTTACCCAGTTTAATTCAGAAGCTGGATTTCTCAGACTGCGCCCTGACTGATACAGTTTTCTCCACAGTTAAAAAACATGTGATTGTAGAGTGCACCACACTGAATAGATTGGAAAACCTGGTCCTAAGAAAGAACCACCTCAAGAACCTTCAAATATTGAGCATCAGGTTGCAGCACATGAGCTCTCTCAGTCATCTTGATATCAGCCTGAACTCGCTGGTTTACAACGGTCAATTATGTCACTGGCCTGCAAACATTGTCCATCTGAACCTCTCCTCCAATGGCTTGAGTGATTTGGTGTTCAGCTGCCTGCCAAACCGAACCACTATCCTGGATCTCCAGAACAACCAGATCACTACTGTCCCAGAAAAACTCCTGGCATTGGGATCCCTCTTGGCTCTGGACCTAAGTGCCAACCGACTGAGGGACCTCCCGATATGCAATGGATTCCCGCACCTCAAGTATCTACTGCTCAGGGAGAATTCCCTTCATTCCCCATCAGTGAAGTTTCTGGAAACCTGTCCTGTTCTTAAGCTTCTAGATGTCAGCCGAAACCCTTTCATCTGTACATGTGCCCTGAGGGGCTTCAAGGAACTGGGTGAAAAACACCAAACTATCCAACTTCTTCAATGGCCACGAGCGTACCGCTGCAGCTACCCCGAAGACCAGAGAAACTCCACGCTGGAGCACTTCCAGATCCCTGAGATCTCCTGCAACGTTGGTCTGCTGGCAACTGCCATCTTGGGCCCGGCGGTGGCCATTGTCATTCTTATAGTGACACTGTGCCACCGACTGGACATCCCATGGTACCTGGGCATGATCTGGCAGTGGACCCGGGCCAAACACCGTGCCAGGACCCAGCAGCTCCAAGCCAAAGACCTGGAGGGCGTGGTGTTCCATGCCTTTGTGTCCTACAGCCAGCATGATGCTGAATGGGTCACGGGCCAGCTCTTGCCAAAGCTGGAGGGCCCTGGAGGCGGGCTGCACATCTGCCGCCATGAGAGGGACTTCATCCCAGGGAAGACAATTGTGGAGAACATCATCCGATGCGTGGAGAAGAGCCGGCGTTGTGTGTTTGTCCTCTCTGGACATTTTGTCCGGAGCGAGTGGTGCCACTATGAGTTGTACTTTGCCAGCCACCAGCAGTTGTCCCGTGGGTCAGACAGTGTGATCCTGGTGCTACTGGAACATCTGCCTCAGTACATGATACCCTCCAAGTACTACCAGCTGAAAGCCATGATGGAGAGGCACACTTACTTGGAGTGGCCCCAGGACAGGGGCAAGCAGAGGCTGTTCTGGGCCAACCTGAGGGCTGCATTGCAGGCTGACCTGCCTGCAGTACCTGTGAGAGACATGGATCATTGAGAGGGAGAAATAACAACGTGAAAGTAAGAGGGTTATAGTAAGGATGAATAAACTTACAAATTCAGACGCAATATAAATTTATCAAGAAACAAGTGTTGGTGCATCATAGTGGCTCATTGCAGTGTGGCTAGACGTTTGAATGCCCAACAGTCCTATTGAGGTTGGCACAAATTGTGGGTGTTTTTGGGCTTGCCTTGTTTTGTTGCACTAGTGACTCCTTCTGGTACATTTGAGTGCATGAGAACTAATTGAAAACATACTGGTCAAGAGGGCAGTTAGAAGAAGGGAGAACAGCTTGACAAGATGCTCACCTGAGGATCAATATCAAACTCTGACTTCCTGTTCTAATGTTACAAGGCAAGGCCATAACTGCAAATAAGGCAGTTAAGAAATTGGAAATAAATGCACTAAAATGTTAGTTTTTTTATTTTTAAATGAGGAACTGTTGTTTCCAATAAGTAACATTTATTGAAAAAATGTATATAAACAAACAACTTTTACAGCTTTATAAAAAAGTAAATAATATCAAGATTATGCCTACATTTGTCAAAATTTCAACAATTTTGCTACTACTTGGAGGGAAAAAGTTACATTTCACAAAACGATCTGAACAGAAAATATGAAAAAAAGACAGCCAATAAGACAGAGCAAGTACACACACACTAAATGTTACAAATCCCTGTTAACTTCTCTGTAGCCGTACGTTCTGCAAGATAAGTTGTCTTCTTTTGTTACTGATTCATATTAAGATGTATCCAATTCACTTTAAGACAAACAGTACAAAAAGTGACACAAATGTAATGATATTGACACCACAAATAAAGCCTCGAAAGACAAAAATAATCTTGTGGTGTGTTATTTGGTCAGAGGGCCACGGGTCAACAGTGAAGAGGTCAGGGCAGCGACTGGATGATCATAATCTTCTCGTTGATACAAAAGCGGTGGAGGACAGTGTAAAGGTTTTCCCCACAGCGTGACACCTGTCTCTCCATGGCCAGGCGGAAGTCCTCCTTAACCCCCTTAGTGATGCCACGCGTTACAGTATGGTGCCTACAGGGCAGGTAAACAATTAACTGGTGTGACAGAAACCCCTCCTAACATTATCATCATTTTGAAAATCAGACACACATTTTTTGGTCCAACCTCTAGAGTAACAATGGAGGATACAATTTATATATGATGAAACAAAATGATATCATCAAGGAAACAATGTTTCCCCAAAATCAGTATTCATAGTTTGGTGATGGAATGAGTATTGTGTTTCTACCAACCAGGCAAAGAGTACTTAGACGGAGGAGATTCAACAATCAAACATACGTCAAAAAACGTGAACGTTCACAAATGCAAATGAAAACGAGAAATATGTAAAAGAAAACAAAACTAACTTTGAAAACACCAAGTAACAGCCACATAAACGGATGCAATATGTCAAACGCTTTCGCGGAAATAAAACTCGACAAGGACTCGATGAAAACGGCAGACCGAAAACCAAAATGAGGTTTGGGGCAGAGGGATGGAGAGTGTTTGAAGTAAGGGTGGGAATTGGGGCAGGGGTACCTGTCGGTCGTCTGCGCCCCAGGGAGCAGCAGGGTGTTTAACTCCCCACCCAGGGCGGGACTAGGGATCCTGAGGACAGTAAACACCAACATTCATCAACTCACGCTCAGGATTACAAGTTGCCTATAGGCACAAATCTGGGATCAGTTTAGCCTCTAGAAATCTTAACATTTAACATTTGAGAGCCAAAGCATGAAACTGATCATAAATCAGTGTCTAGAAGCAACGCCTCCTACACTTCAACTACCAGTGAAAACATGTGCATTCAAACACCCCCGAAAAAGATGGATATTAACTGAAAGAATCTACCGTGTCTTGACCAACAAACCCTTTACCATACCGCGTCACATCTTTGCCGCTATTTGCTACCTGTATGCAAGCATGACTGTGTACAGTTTAGAAATACAATAAAAGAAGGGGCTTACTTGATTAGCATTCCCTGGTTGGGCAATAGCTCTAGCTGGACACGCCCCCCTTCAGTAGTGCGCAGGTATGCAAATTCCTCCAGCATATCAATATCTGTAAAAGCAAATTTGTTAAAGAAAACACACCACACATAAGAAAACTGATGAAATAATAACACCGATTTCCCTCTGCTAACTGACTCGTATAGGTTATAGAGAAAAAAAACAATGGTTTTGTTGTTTTAGTAACACGTGCTGCGAAGGATACTGGTTACATAGTTGAAGAAGTTCTCGTACTGGAAGCTTCCTTGTTGACAGATCTTATCAATTGCTTTCAGGAACATTGACTCTCCCTGCGGCCAATCATGTTGCAGAAGCACAACCACATGACCGAGCGACAGGTCATCTCTGTTATCAGTGAAGGCGCGCAGCTGGTTGAATGGAATAAAAGTTACGTGGAAATAAACGTTTAAATCCATAAGCACATTGTTTTGCATTTAGATTTCTTAGTATTGACGCACCTTGAAACAGGCCAGCATCAGCTGTAGACAGAAAGGAAGGATTGCATTACTGGTACAGGGCAGGAGTCTCAGATCGTTACCTAGCAACAAAAATACAAAAAAACTAATGAAAAGCAATGCACCAGAATGATAATATGGAATTGTGTATTAATTGTAGGTCAAATACATGTATGACAACACACATTGTATATAGATCTGGGCCCGTATTCACAAATCTTAAGGCTAAAAGTAGCCCGACTTGCTGATTTAGGAAGATTGTAAAATGGGTGTGACACTCCTAATTTTAGAACTCCCAACATTTTTTGGTCTAAGAGTATTTCACAAAGCGTTTTAGCACTAAAACCAGCTCCTAAATCTGTGAAATGTAAGGAATCCTCGAGAGATAGAAATTATCCTTAAATGCAGAATGTGCTCCTCCTAATAAAGGTAATGAATGTATTGAATCATAGCCTACATTACATTTCAACATAGTTTGCGTTGACATGTATAGCAAGGTTAATTTATGTATAAAATATTTATTTTCATTTTTCTATAGCAGAAATATATTTTTTCTAGTGTAGTTGAACATACAGCGGGTGAACTAAGTTTTGAACACGTCACCATTTTTCTCAGTAAATATATTTACAAAAGTGCTATTGACATGAAATTTCCACCAGATGTTGGTAACAACCCAAGTAATCCATACATACAAAGAAACCAAAACAAAGAAGTTCAGAAAATAAGTTGTGTGATAATGTGAAATGAGACGGTGAAAAAGTATTGAACACATGAAGAAAGGGAGGTGCAAAAAGGCATGGAAAGCCAAGACAACAGCTGAAAACCATCAGTAATTAAAAAGCAATCCAGCCCCCTGTCAGTGCAAATTAATATCAGCTAGTTCAGTCCCAACTGATGGCCTACAAAAAGGTCTCTTTTTTTACATCTCATGATGTGTAAAAGCAAAGAGCTGTCTCAAGACCTTCGCAACCTAATTGTTGCAAAACATAATGATGGCATTGGTTATAGGCGCTTTTCTAAGATTCTGAATGTTCCATTGAGCACTGTTGAGGCCATGATACGGTAGTATAGAGACAATCATTACACCATAAAATTCCCTCTACCAGGTGCTCCTCGCAAGATTTCTGACAGAGGAGTAAAAAGAATAATCCCCTGAAATTGTGTAGTGTATACTCAGTTTAAGGGAATAACATGGGGATTTCCAGGGAAAGCCCGGAAGCGGGAGAAAAATCATAACCTATATAAGATAGGAAAGAAGAACGGTAAATATACTGTAAGCATGGGAGGAGCAACCCGGATGATTATTCACAAATTGTCCACTCAGTATGTCAAGAGCCTGCGAGATGTACAGTATGAGCCTGCGAGATGTACAGTATGAGCCTGCGAGATGTACAGTATGAGCCTGCGAGACGTACAGTATGAGCCTGCGAGACGTACAGTATGAGCCTGCGAGACGTACAGTATGAGCCTGCGAGACGTACAGTATTAGCCTGCGAGACGTACATTATGAGCCTGCAAGACGTATGAATTCTGAAAGTAAAAAAGTCAAACATTTCATAATAAAAATGTTTTGAATTAATCCAGTGAAAAATGCATGAATTCAAACCTGCGATCCATTGCTTTATAACCGTATCATTAACCTTTTAGGCCACTGGGCTTATGCTGAAGTTAAGAATTGATTCTACAAGATACTTCACTTTGTATTTTCCTGTAATTACATAAAGGTCCCAATTTAAATGCCTACAAAATAATAAATAAAATGAAAGAAAAACGATTCACAGAAAAGAATGGTCCTGGCCTGATTTGAACCCAGTAACTCTGGATGACAGGCACTGCGCCCAATCTGAAGAAATCAGTGGAAAATAGCAGTATTATTATTAGTACACCTGCATTCGTGTATTTCCTTAGAACACAGACAACATCTTTGAAATCGATTTTTGGCAAGCTTCTTTTTAAAATGTGATGTCTCTTCAATACAATATTATTTAAAAAACGTGATGTCTGTTTAAATACAGTATTAGGCTATATAAACATTTTACATTTTAGTCATTTAGCTGACGCTCTAATCCAGAGTGACTTACAGTGAATACAGGGACATTCCTCCGTAGAAACTTAGGGTAAAGTGCCTTGCCCAAGGACACAACTACATTTGGCTCAGTCAGGAATTGAACCAGTGTGATCAGATCACTTAACTCTGGTTTACAGAGTATACTGTAGCAGTCTAGCCCTCTGTAAACAGAGTTCAGCTGTCTAGCACCCCATCTGTCTGTAATAGTTAATTACATGGTCTAGTAAGTTATTGTTTCGACGCGGTGAGAATTTGTCAATATTAAACCATAGAGCTCTGTACCACTCCAGTATACCACTCTAGCCCTTTAGGGCTTACCTTTCCTGGACTTGCCCCTAGATTTTCCTTGGTCGTCACTATTCTTAAGTGGATCTTGATTCTGAGGTACCAGTCCACCAACAACCTCAAGAACCTTTTCACACGCCATCTGTAGAGGCAGACACACAATGACATCAGTAGACACACAATGACATCAGTAGACACACAATGACATCAGCAGACACACAATGACAATTGTAGAGGCAGACACACAACGACAATTGTAGAGGCAGACACACAACGACAACTGACAAGCTGTAGGAAACCAAGAGACAAGTTCTGTGTATTTGCTCTTTTTTTTGTCAACAGATGCGGGATGGTGAAGGGAGCTTAAATTGTTCATCCAACCACATGTCGCTGTGCCGGCTGTATTTTTTTCTCACACTTCTCATCCAACAAGGAAGGAGTCGCTGGAGAGCAACATGTCAATTATTCATCTTATCTATTCCAAATCCAAGGCGGGCAGCGATATATCAATTTGCGCTGCCTCGTGCTGGAGGTCTGGGCAAAGTTGGAGAAGCCATAGTGAGGCTCGAACCACTATCATGATGTAGACTGTCCTACAATGCAGTAACCCCCCTTTGTATGTGCTTTGAAGCGTGAACCTTCAGTATTTGTACACAGACCCTGTATTCTCCCAGTGCATAGTGGCAGGATGCCTGCTGTATCAGGGTTCTGTGGTGCTCCAGGTTACTCTGTGCTGGGGAGTTTAGTCCAGGCTGGACTTGCTGGAGCACAGACATCTGGAGAAGGCTGGACAGAGCCTTACGGTAATGGCCCTGGAGGAAGACACACAGTATCATATACTAAGACACACAAAAAAAATCGTACTGCACAATCAGTAGATATTTATGGCTGTATGACTACCTGGTAAATGATCATATCTGTGAGGAATATTCTCAACCACAGCCAGTTGTCTGTCTTCCAGGAGGAACAGATCTTATTGAATTCTGGAGAATGGGTTTGAATGAGATAAGAGTTGTTTAAGTAGGTTGGGGAACACATTTGGAGAGTGCACACATGTGATCTGGGGGACGTATTTGGACGCCGTACCTGACTCCAGGCTGCTGTGTGAGTGGAGCAGGTCCCAACTCTCCCGGGCCAATCGGAAGCTTTCCAGAGTCTCCGCCCAACCAGTCATCTCTGTCCTGTTGACCAGGATGTGGCGGCCACGCCCCTTCCCAATGCCCTCCTCGTCATCTGAGCTCTGAGGAAACATACACAAAAACATATACAAGCATGTGTGTACAAACACACGCACGCACACACACACACACTGATCAATCTGTTTCCTCACCATGGTTTTCTCACGTCCATCGGCCAATTTGCGTTTCTTGTGAGCGTGTTTGCCTAGTCCTCTCTCCAGCTCAGCCTCGCTGTAAACAGAGCTCATGTTCTCCAGCAGGATCCATGGCCCAGAGGCCAACGCATTCACACCTGCAACACAAAGGCTGGCTGTAAAGTGATGAGTCTAACAAAACACAGAGAAGACCCACAACCAAATGTCAAAATACAAATAGAAAAATGTTAGCATGGATAAGACCATCAGCGGTAAGACACATAGAGGTAGGACTGACCCTGAAACAGAGTAGGCTGTATGGTGGACACATAGATGTAGGCGCTTCTGAAGAGCACCAGAGAGGCACAGATGACCACCTGACTGCAGCAGCGTAAGCGTGTCTCTCCTTCCAGATTGGACAGGTAGCGGCTCAGCTCCTTAACACGCTGGAGCATCTCCACGTAGCCCCTACCAACCCACAATAGCATTATCCATCAAAACACACACACACAGGCAGTATCCATCACAACACACACACACCGGCAGTATCCATCAAAACACACACAGCAGTATAATTTAAAGCATACACAACGTGCGGTATCATTCAAAATGCACAACTAGTATCAATTAACACAGTATCCTTTAACACATTGCTGATAGATTTTGTCAGAAAAGTTGATTCAACCAGTCATAGCACAGATTTATGGGTACACTTTCTTTACAGCCAGCCTTGCTCTCATAGGAACTGTTGCAATGGCTGACAGTCCACTTATCAAGCCATTGTCGATTCGTCGACATTGACTGGGGGCAGCTGTTCTATCCATTTTATTTCTATTCACCTACCTCTGTCCCTTGTCTCCCTGCCACTCGCAGCGAGCCCCAACCACAGCTAGGATGTCCAGCAGCTTCTCCCAGGGCTCAGACACCACCGACGACTTCTCTGACAGCCCCTCTATCACATATCGCTGGGAGCACCGAGACACACTGGGAGACTTAAGACCAGTTGCCTCATGGGGGCCTGGGACACAGGAAGAGGATAAGTACAGTAGGAGGAATGTAACTGAATGGCCGAGGATGGAGAAATGCAGAAAGTAAGCAAACGTGCAGAGAAAAACTGAGAAATGCATGGGTTGGCGATTTTTTCTTTTCTTCGTAAAACTAGAGGATAGCAGTGCGGCACTGGCGTGTGAAGGGGAAAAAAAGAACAAGTGTAAATATATTGTGAATGGCACTCAGCTACCGTTTAGAGCTTTACCCTGAAGATGTCCATCAGCCGGCGGACTCCGTGTGACATAACCGATGTAGAACTCTGCTGCCTTCAGCATGTACTTCTGCAGCAGACTGGCGTGCAGACGCATGTCCACATTGGTTATGATCAACGGGAGAACGTCGCACACTGTAGGCGAAGGAAAAGAGCAGGGCAACGTGAGTACACATTTCAAAATATTTGTGAATTTTATCGTTTCATTTAGAGGATTTTCCCACCAAATAGCTTCCTGAAACAGTTGACAGGTGTCTCCAGTTTTTCAGCTGTCTCCGCCTCCAGTAGGGACTCTCCGAGATTGACCTGAAATTACAAATGTAAATATTGCCCCACATGAACGTTTCTGTGTTACTGAGACTGTGGCAAAGGTGAAATACAAGAGGCTATGTACCCCATGTTGGACCACAGATTCTGGGAAGCGCCTGAGTAACAGTAGGAGCATCTCAGCCTTCTCCAGTGTGTTGAAGCATTGCTCTGTGGCTTTTAGAAGCATCTCACATTGCACTGGGCCGGGCAGGGTTTCAAACAGACCTATAGTAAACACACAATTAATACATTACCCTCAAACAAATGTAACACACAGACACACAAACTTCACCTCGTAGGAACTGAGCCTGTTTGTCCTGACAGTCATTGCGCAGAGCTGCGGTGATAACAGTGATCTCACGCCACACAACGGGCTGATCAGGGAAGTTGATGAACCTGAAAGACAGATGCAAACGCTGTTCAATCAGTCACCAACACTAACTTTAGCATGTTTCCTGAAGTAGACTGACATGAACTTTGACCTACATGTCATACAACAGTCTGCCCGCTGAAGCGGTCTTCTCTGCATTTCTCTCAATGGTGTACATCTCATACTGTCAAGAAAAGAGTCCGACAACAATGTGACAAGGCATTCTGTGTGCAGTAAATCGAAGTACCACAGCTCCGTGTTACAGACTAGCTAGTTTGAGTGCAACACATATTCCAAATAGTTATTTAGAAGTATTTGTCAAGCTAACAGCAGACGTTTTATTGTCATTCACAAGACACAGCTTACCTGAATATTGAAATCAGTGGGATAGAGCGTTCGAGCTGTAATCAGCCAAGCTTTGGCTGCACACGGGTCCTCGGACACAAGATCCCGAGCTCGTTTTACTAAAAATTCGCAGTCCTTTTGTGCTGACATATTGGGTTGTATTTTTATAGTACTCAGGGTACAGGGTTCCGCTGTGTATCGGCCATAAACATGGCCACAATAAGAATTTGCTAGTGTGAAAATTTAGACATTAGTTATTTGCTTCAATTGAATCGCTCCTACCAATAGGCACGTTTTGATGACATCATCATGGGTTGATATACGAACGCATATGTGTGATGTCATTGGACTCGATGCAGCCTTTTACTGGGACAGTCTGCCATCTGGTGCACACACACAGACATGGACAGATAACACAGCTAGACAAAACTGCTGTATGAATAAAATATATCATAATGATCGATGGTACAAGGCTTTAATCGAGTCAGAGTGAACCAAAAAAATATGATTTAATCAAATTCAAATGTTCTTACCGTAACTGTTTTAAAACATACGGTTTCTATAGTGCAGTACAATATTCTATATTATAAGAAAATATGTAATCTAACAATACGTTTGAAAGCCTGTCAGATATGAAATCTTGGGAAAGTTTCTCTACGGAAATGCATGTATGATTTACACAGGCGTCGTAGTCGTAAAAACGTACAGTTATCTGCATTTCGATTGGTTTTCCTGCTGTCAGCTGCTTTTCTATCCGTTATCGACTGCAGACTACACGACCCAGCCAGCAGTAGCAAGCTAATACGTATTCCGTAGTTAAATTAGGATTTCTTCGTGGCAAGGTAACGCCTGTCATTCACGGCAAGAAGATCTGAATCCGATGCACCCGGTGTTAAGATATCATAGATATTATTTATATATTTACCATGCCAGCCTTGCTATGCATTGCAATTGACTCTATTGACCAAATGAAAGTCAGTTATTAGCTTTGTCTCCGCGAAGTCATTAAACTTCCTGGCTAGCAAAATGCCTTTTGATGCAGCGCAGGCGTACTTAAGGCTTCAACATGCTTAATCAAAACACCGTTAGTTAGAAAAGGACGTTGTTAGTTTTGTTTTGACTGTCAACATTATCCACGTCTCTGGTTAGAAAAGGGGGTCCATGCAGTGTTAGCTTAACCTGTTAGCTAACGTTAGCATGTTACCTAGCTAGACCCGGGCCGTTGACGTAGTCGTTAGGGTTATCAGGCTTAGCGGATATTACGGTTCTGTTTTTTGGATTCAGTACTGTAGTTTCAAAGTCGAGTTCATCGAGGGTGTTATCCTTAGGAAACTTGTATTATCCAGTCGGATCATTGTAGTTTGTGGATCAGACTCATTAAAGGTTAGGTTTGCTGACTGAATTTGCTGGTCGTGGACAGTTATACATTTTGCAATTGTTGGGTAGCTTGTCTTTTACTTACACAGGGTGACCTCTAGTAAGGCTAAGCTTACCCTTCCACCGCCCTCTGAGTTCCGTGTATTTAAAAGGCACTTCAGCATGCTTAGTGTTTTTCATAGTGTTTGCTGGTTGGAATGGTGATTCACACATTTTAAATCCCGTCCATCTTAGGGTATAGCTCCTGTTTTATATTAGATTCAAGTGTTATGCTACATTTCTTGTCACTAAGGTAGAAAGTCACTAAGCTGAAAGGCACATACAACTTTCTGTGGCACTGAACTGTATAACTAAACCGTGCTTACACAAACACGTCCTTACATCGGCAAATTGAGCACTGTTTTAGCTCTATAACATTGGTATGGATTCATTCTGCATATCTCCAGTCCTACCCCTTTGGTAGAGGATATGATGCTTTCAAGACCTAAGCCTTATCGTCAACACATCTCTCCTCATATCAACACATAGCTCCTCTATGCATGAAGAATTTGTCTAATGGACTGGTTGACCATTCTGTTGTTAAAACAAAAAGCCTTGAATACAGTTTCAACATTTGACAGATGACATTGTAGGTAGTTTTAAATATTATGTATTTCTCATCCACAGGTGGATAATCCCCCAGCATGTATTCTCCACAGCTGTGATGGTAGTAGCATAGGCTCATAGTCCGTCCATCTCCCATGGCTGTTACCACCATGGACCCCAAGTCGGACTACACCTCACAGCCTGAAGACTCCCTGGGTAATGTAGGGGCCCCCATTTTGTCTGCCACGGGTTTAGAGGCGCCAGTCAGTCCTCGAGGGAAGCACTATGTGTGTGGCTCCATAGCGGCCTTCACAAACATCTTGGTGACCTTTCCCATCCAGAAGGTTCTCTTCAGGCAGCAGTTGCACGGGGTGCGTGCGAGAGAGGCGGTCACACAGCTCCAACGGGATGGGATGAGGAACCTCTACAGGGGACTGCTCCCTCCTCTCCTCCAGAAGACCACCACGGTAGCCATAATGTTCGGCCTGTACGAGGACTTCTCCCGGGTCTTACTGGACCAAGTGCCCGCTGGCAGCGGCATTCCTGAGGTAGTTACACGGAGCTTCGCAGCCGCGCTGGCGGGTACAGCGGAGGCTGCCCTGACACCGTTCGAGCGTGTCCAAACGCTACTCCAGGACCATCGCCACCACGGCCGCTTCCACAACACTGCCCACACCTTCCGGACGCTTCTGAATGAGTACGGTGTGAAGGAGTGCTACCGAGGCCTTGTGCCGATCTTAATTCGAAATGGGCCCAGTAACGTGCTTTTCTTTGGGCTCCGTGGGCCCATCAAGACCCAGCTCCCGGAGGCCACTAGCCGGCCGGGCCACCTAGTCAATGACTTTGTGTGCGGAGGGCTCCTGGGAGCGGCTCTGGGTATTATGTTCTACCCGCTGAACGTGGTGAAGTCACGGGCCCAGTCCCAGGTGGGGGGTGCCTTCCGCCCCTGTGGGGAGGTGTTCATGACTGTGTGGAGGGAGAGGGGCGGTAGTGTGGCCATGCTTTTCAGAGGGGCGCACCTCAACTACCACCGCTCACTGCTGTCCTGGGGCATCATCAATGCCACATACGAGCTGCTGCTGAAGGTGTTCTGACCCTGGGGGAGGAGACTAGAGAGAGGAGGGAGGAGTCAAACAGGAAAAAAAAAATACAACCTGGGAGGATGTGGTTTGAGGGCAATGATTGTTACAATTGGTGCTCTCGTTTGTGTCATACTTGAAAACCTGCTGTGCCCACTGCCCACAGACCTGCCCACTGCCCACAGACGTGCCCAGGTAAAGTTGGTTGGTGGGGGGGGTCATTGTCTACGGCAAGCAGAAAAGGAAAAGTGGGTTTTTGAAAGGTGAAGTTGCACTACTGATGAGGACCATTGGTCAGTGTGAGATGAACTGCCTGTGTTTAGGGTCACAGTATCAACGTCAGACTCACAAACAGTCGAGACCCACATCTGGGTCGAATTCAACGAAAGCCTTATGCAGAAGTTATTGGAGTTATTTAGTACTTTATAAATGTATTCATTAAAATTTAACTGAAAAATTCTTACAATTCTGTTGGTACTATTCCTTTGATAGGATGACCAGACAAAAGTGAACAAATATCTTTTAAAGATTTTCTATTATGATTTGAAATTGTTCTATGTGATTCTTATTGTCTTTAGAAAATCCTGTCAAGGAAGTCTAGTATAAATCTTAAAGGATTGGTATCACTCAAATCTTATAAGAAAAGCCACAATATTATGCTATTAAATTGGTTCCTAATATACAGTTGAACATTTCAATAATTTAAGGCTCTTAAAGATGCAGTCTCTTAAAGATGCAGTCTTCAATTATGGCCACTGGTTGTAAAAGTGGTGCTATTGAGCTAAAATGGGTCCTCAAATCCTGTAATGTCATAAATTGTGACATGAACACCTGATGTAAACTTGAAATTTCAATGCTGAGGTTTGTCAGTGATTCTACTTTAAAGTTATGTACATATAAATCGCATATTACACAATGTCATCTAGGCCAAAATGGCAGGGGGTGGGTGATTTTCAGATTGACCAATAGCACTTCTCAAAGAACGGTCCATTGTGTTGACCCACTGGTCTGTATTTGTATTATTTGTCCCTTCAGCCCCTCTCTTTTCCCTTACTTGGTCTCCTGACTGTAATTTCTGAAACCAGTACTGATGTTGGTCATCCGGGATAATGTACTGAATGGTGAATGAACTAAATGGATAATGTACTGAATGGTGAATGAACTAAATGGATAATGTTCTGACTGGTCCGTGTCCCATGGACTGCTACCAGTTTAAGTGTTAAAAGATGACTAGACACTACAGTATCCTAAAAACAAGTAGAAAAGTGCAGTTTATAAACAGTTTTTCACTCAGTTATCCTAACTAAATATATAATGCCAATCTGAGAAATTGTCAATGTCTTGTGTATAGTCAGGCTACTTATTCCTGAACAGCTACTTGTGTATGTGTGTGTGTGTGTGTGTGTGTGTGTGTGTGTGTGTGTGTGTGTGTGTGTGTGCGCAGCTGCCTGTTGGAGTTTTGGCATGTTAATGTTGGTTAAAGTATAAGTAAAATGTGTGTTACCCATAACTTGTCTTTTTCTTGATGGGGTAGATGGACTGCAAAACAAAAGGCAGGGCCAAATATTATCCGTAATACAGGCACAGATGTCAAAGACAACAATTTAAGCACGCCCACCGCTACACCAACACACTTTGTACAGGTTGTTTAATCCAGCCTTCCATGCAGCTTTTCGTTTACACACACTGCTCTTCCATATTCGTATCTCCTTCCTAGATCGCCCCACCCCCCACCCCCCTCTCATCGTTGAGTGCTGCACGCTTCTTCTACTCTCTCCACATAACCCCTGTTGACATAATGGGCTCAAATTTCAAGCTTGAGCAGAGGCGGTCGCCATGCCGTGGCTCACAGTGGATATGACAAGCCAGAGTGGAGGCCTGCTGCCAGGGGAATGTTACAGGCTGCTGAGGGAGGAAGGGAGAGAGGAGGGAAAGCCAGAGTGAGGGAGCCTGAATGTCGAAGAAGCCAAGATATGGCTGATAGGAGGGAGGGTGATATGTTGTAGCATAGAAAGCATCATTTGCTGTTTAATTGGACCATTTTACAGCTTATTTCTTCACTTTAGATATGTGTTTAACTGAAAGGTTCAGGGAACTATACGTGCCTAGGTTATCGCCTAAAAATTTTCAAAATTAATGGCAAAGCACTTGTAATACATTATAATAATACTGTCACAGGCCAGCAAAATGTTGGGGAAAATAAATGTCTGAACAGTGTAGAAATCATAGGCTTGTTTAATTAGTCTAAGCTTTTGGTTGTGTTTTTCCCAAATTGTGATTAAAATTGATTATTTGTCAATGGTATATATTTTTATAAAAGCACACCCAAATGTTTTATAAATTTGAACTGTTTCTTAATTTGGTCTGTGTGTCTCGTCATTTGGGTTTGTGTGAACGTTATTGTGAACTTCATGCTTAAGACCTTTCCTTTCTGTTCCGTCATTGTTACTGATATTGCCATGACTACTCTGTACTTGAACAACCAGCTAATCACAATTTACAAATCACAGGGAGCCATTAAAAATAGTAAAAAAATGTAAAAACACTGTGCCATTGTGTCTCTGTAAGCTTACGAATGTCTTGTCAACACAATGAAGGGAGTCTACATGTGGATAAGACAAGCAGTGGCATCAATGCCAGTAACATTTTGTTATTCATCCTAAAAACTAGTCTTCCCAGAACAGCCTGTAACTGGGTAGTCATTTGGACCAGTGTCTAGGCAGGCAATGGGGGCTTTCAGTGCCTGCATTTCACTGCAGGGTGAAGAGGTCAGATGTTATAATGATCAGATTAAGGGCAATCTGACATGGGGATTTTGGTCGGTAGAGAGAGACCGTCTGACCGGACCTGGCCCCAGGCAGGTCAAACGGTTTACCCTGTAGATTGCTACCGAAAGGCCTCATTATATGACGGATCACTCATCAGATAGATTAAATAGGAGCATTCATTGTGACTTTTTGTCCCATTCAGCGTGGTTATTATCTAGCCTTAGCATGTTGTTCTCAGCTTGGTTGAGGATTGAGTCGGACAGAGGGAAGCTGAGTGTTTGGATCTGGTTTGTTCAATGCATTTAACATTGTCATTGGGTTCAACTTTAGGACAACACCACTATTACCAAGTCATGCTGAAGCAGTTTTAACAGCTTCTGTGTGTTCGTATTTACTGTGCATTGTTCAATAGATGGTTACCAACTATCCAAATAGTGAATGATCTAGTATATCCAAAATATGAAATCATTGCAAAACATTTATTTTTAAAATAATACTTTGCTGTTAACAGCATTACAAGACAATATCCATGATTCATCCTCTATAAACTTCAATAATAATAAAGAAATACATTGCTCAAAAAATTAAGGCAACACTAAGATAACACATCCTAGATCTGAATGAATGAACTAATCATATGAAATACTTTCGTCTTTACATAGTTGAATATGCTGACAACAAAATCACACAAAAATTATCAATGAAAATCAAATTTATCAACCCATGGAGGTCTGGATATGGAGTCACACTCAAAATCAAAGTGGAATACCACACAACAGGCTGAACCAACAATAGCCGCTTTCCGACCGCAGGGATTTTTGCAGTTCCTAGAACATAACGTTCCTATAACCATTTTTTTCTCGTGTTCCGATAGAAGAAATTGCGGGATTATTTAGTTCCTCGCACTGCCGTTCCTATAACCTTTTTAGCTCCTACTCCAGAGCAGGGTCTTTCCATTTTCCCTTTTCCCAGGTCCACGTTGAT
>JACXGM010000611.1:0-16701 GCA_016801145.1 Umbra pygmaea
CTCACTATCTCTGTCAAGAGGGGTCAGGTCTGTAGTCAGCTCACTATCTCTGTCAAGAGGAGTCACGTCTGTAGCCAGCTCACTATCTCTCTCAGGAAAGGGCGGGTCTGTAGATAGCTCACTATCTCTTTCAGAAGGGGCAGGTGTTTTGACAAATGGCATTGAGGAGATGTCATTTCATTTAAATTTAGCATGTTTTTTTCCCAATTCCCCTTTATGCCTCATTAGTTCGGCAACCCCTCACAGGTGCGGGATGGTCGAAGATCAATCACATACGTCATCCAAGCACGTGTTGCCAAGGTGTTGGATTCTTACCACAGTGCTTATTTAACACGAAACCCTTCAGTCTTTACATACAGCTCTGAAAAAAGAGACTACTGCAAATTCTTCTTAAATCAACCACCTTGATAGCCATTGAAATGTGATCAAGAGGAAGATGGATCGTAAGAAGCCATCTAACAAAGCTGAGTTGCTTTAATTTTTGCACCAGGAGTGGCATAAAGCTGCGTGGCATAGTGGGCTAAGTCGCTGCATTGCATGTCAGTCTATCATGATAGTCACGGTTTCTAGTTTGACTATGGGTTCTCTGACTTTCCAAGGGCCTCCTGCACAAGGCAACACAAATTGGCATAGCGCTGCCTGGGATTTAGGTTAGATAAATCAGATTATCTATCCCACCACGTTGCTCTCCAGCGACTCCTTATGTCCAAATCAGGCGACTGTGGGTTCAGTTGCAGAAGTATAGTCGGTGAACGTAATCATTCCATGCATGATCCGACTAAAGGCTTCCATACTGGATTCACAGTAAGAAAAGAATTGGCGGCTGGGGGCCATGTGGTTTGTTGAACCATGTTCGCGCCCTCGCCATCCCACAGATCTGTCCGAGGAGATGGGGAGCTGCCGACAAGGTATGATTTGATGGAATTTGGAGGGGAGAAAAATGGGAACAAAATCACACAAAAAAATCAATAATAATAATAATATTGATCTGAACTCTTCCTAAGTTAACTCATTATGATTGTGTGATTTAAAAATGAATATGAACTTATTTTCATTGCATTAATCAAGGTCTGACAACACTGCATCTTCTTCGTTCTTTTGACCAGTTGTCATTTTCTACAAATACATATTTTCAGTAGTTTATTAAAACATGGTAATTTTACCCAAACACATACCCAATCAATAGTAAAATGCAGTGGTCTCTTATTTCTTTACAGAGATTTACAGTATATATGAAGTGTTTAAGTATTTGCAACTATACAACCCTAATTGAATACACTGGTGCCAGACCTGCACACAAGTGGTTGCTTGAGGGCGATCTGTTGAGGTAATTGTGTCTGACTTCTTACTCGTCTACCCTGGGCAGTGCTGTAGTAATTTTCGCCAGCCCTAGCAGAGCCTCCAGGAATGCCAGGACCCGGAAACGAACCATGGTCACTGTGACGCAATTGTGAAGTGAACATTTTACCTGTAGTTGTTTAACAGGAACCCAGAGCAACATCGTTGGATGGAGGATTAGAATCTGCAGCCTTTTGTTGACTGGCTCTTCCACCCAGTCTGACTTATGTTTGGGCTTCAACATTGCTGTATTGGTCCCCTGTGGGAATTCAATCCACAACCCTGGCATTGAAAGCACCATGCTCTGAGCCACAAGGGACCACACAGTATGCCTGCCTTCGCGTGAGGAAGAGGGAGAAGGGCGCTGACAGCTTGACAAGGGGCTGGGGAGGTGGAAGCTATTTTTAGCACTCAGCCAGAGTTCCTATTTAAAGATGAGGAGATAAAGAAAAAAACACTGCAAATAACTTTTGTTATAGCAGGGGTGTATTCCCTAGTGTGATCCTGTGGGAGGAACATGTTTGTGTTTTTGTGTCTTTCTAAATTCTGTCCCCCCGCTCCATAATTACCTAGTAATTGATTCCCCTTGGACATGGGATAGCTTTTGTCCTTTGTTTTCCAGTATGTGAAACTGGCAGTCACTCCACATCGCTATCATTCCCTGGTCCTCTGAGGGCCCCAACTGAACAAAGTATCTGAGTGAAGAGAAAGAGAAAGCAGCATTTATAATATCTCTCCTCTCCTTTTCCCTTGCTATTTTTACCCAGTGTGTCTTGGTTGTGAGGTGAGACGGAGTCAGACAGTCAGGGCTTTGGGATGAAGAATCTGGCCGTCATGTTATCTTCTGCTTCATAAAGCCCCCATTTTTTCGTCTGGTTGCAGATAGATCGCTGTATAGATCACTGCAGCCAGAGAGCGGCCACCACACTACATTACCTTTATGGCCTGGTTTTTATCCGAGGTTGGGGCGCGGGGAGATGAAGGGTGGGGTAGGAGCACGGTGAAGATTCGACACGGTAAGACAAGACTAACAAATTAGTCAAAGTGACAAGAGGCTTTATGAGGCTTGCATGGTATAGCGGCGCCACTCTTTTTGCCGTGCTCCATGTATCCAGGCCTGGCTGCAGACTACACAGTCATTTAGTGTCTACTTCCTGTAAACGTGTGTGAAATGAACAATAACTTTCAGTAAAGGAAAGACCACAATGACTCTGCTCTCCTATAAACAAACTAATAATTACATCTCATCCCCTCTCAACAATGAAATTAACATATAACTCCTAGCCTGTTTCTAATTGACAGTGGCTGGGAAACCCCATGTGTGATTTGGCTAGCATCGCCTGGGAACATGCAGGTATCATCTGCAGGGATTTCCCGGTGTCATCTCATTCCAGTGACTCTCGTGGTCTCGGGCAACCGCAACATTTACTGAGTCTCTCAGGTGATTGGATATGACAATATTTATTATTTGCAAAGTAATAAAAGAAAAACCTCAACTTTTTTTCTGTTATTTACCTCTGTCGGCTCTCGGCATTTCATGTTTAAACTTTGATTTTGCTGTTGCTGCCTCAGGCGCACCACCCTCATACCTCTGGATCTCTTTGTTAAATTGGCCACATTCTATACCTTTCCCTCTGGCGTGTCCGCAATCCACTTTCAGGAGTGCACAAGTATGTACCATCTACAGCTCCTATGTCAAATGCAGCAGTGCATCTCATGGCCCCGTGCAAGCTGTAAGCTTAAATCCTATGTGGAGCCGTGAAACTACTACTAAGAACACATAATCCGCATCACTGCAATCCATCTGTAACAGGTGCAGTAATTAATCTCAAAGCAGTTCAATTTCAACACCTTCTGTGTGCCAATTTCTTAGTCATTATAGTTTTTAGATGGGCTGGCATCAATCCCCTTACAGCTGCTGGGCTATATTGCACCATTTAGGGCAAATTAATAATCTGTCCTAAGCATTTTCTCTACAATCTTATTCTTCGTTCATTTATAGTAAGAGTCATTTCATATAAAAAGCTGCTATTTGACACATTAAATTAGCCTATGAAATTCATTTCATTTCAAAGTTTGTCTGAGGGTGATGTTTCCAGGCAATCAGAATACATCAGATTGTGAAATAATGCTAATGTCAACATTTTACTGCCCACCAGGCAACCTAATACTGGCCTTAGACAAATCCTCTGACCTGGTCCACTGTTCAGCTGGCCACAGTTCTGTACCTCTCATTTTCCAATCATCTACAGCCCAGATGCTAATGGGATTTCACCACTCCATCCCAACCTAAATCACCAAGCAACTCCCACAAGCAACTCTACTTGCTTCAGATAATCCAAGAACTGTGACTACCGATACTCATCATACTACCTAAAGTTTCTCCCCTCCATGCAAAGCATTTACTCATTATTGTCCTATGACAGGGAACTCCAGTTATTTAGAGCTACCTTCCTGATTGTTTTCACTCCAACCCAAAATTACGTCTGATTTAACAATGAGCTGGTTGATATGCTGAACGAGGCTACATTATGTGCATAGCTCTTTTGGAGCAGGGTTGGAGACCTCTGTCCTACTTCATTGCAAATCCTCCTGGAACCACCATGTTGTCCAGAGGCGCGACCAGATGCATTGCAGTCCAACCATCCCTTGCAATACACTCTTCAGCCTTCAACCTCTTTGCATCTCCCCTGAAATCCATCCAGTTCAACAGGTCATAATCAGATTGTGCTACTCCATTGTGCTCATGGCTCACTATCCTTCCAAAGCTCTCCTAATTATGTTTACTTAATGACAGATGGGTAATAGGTGCAAATTGCTTTTATCCTCATACCAGAACAATGGGATTCCTCAGCAACTTCATCTTCAATAACATTATTTTTTCTATCTTCTTGCATCCACCACATACAGTCGTATACAAACGTTTGGGCACCCCTGTCAATTTGACAGGGGTGTGGATCAGCAATTTCATTTTGATCTTTCAAATAACTGAAGGACAAAGTAATAGTTTGGTAGTGACAGGAGGTTCATTGGATTAACAGAAAATGTGCAATATGCATCAAAACTAAACCCTGTGTCCTTCAGTTATTTGATAGATCAAAATGAAATTGCTGATCCAAACACCCAATTATTTATAAATGAAAATCATGGACATTGTCAGGGGTGCCTAAACTTTTGCATTTGACTGAAAGCAATGGTTGACATCACCATCTGCTTCCATTCAAGCCAGTAACAGCTCCCCCATGCCTGCTTCATCTTGGAGAACCATGTTCCACATACTTAAATTATACTTTTTATCAATAGTGTATTACACCCCCTGTGGTTACAGAATTTTTCAAGGACAACAGGCATTCAGGTAGCCTTCAAGTGCAACATCTACCACTCAAGGAAAAAAGCTAGCCCTAGGCCAACATTACATATCCAACCTATTGAAACCAGCTAGCCCTTATCATGCAGTACATATTCAACCTCATTAAACCAGCTAGCCATGACATTCCTCCAAGATTTCCCTCCTCGAGTCCTTTTTCCATTCTGAGTTCAAGTGTGCTTTCCTGGCTACACTGGCTCTAGTTTATCCCAGGCCTCATTTCCGGCAAGATTTTTCCATTCACATATTTGCTTTCTGCTTCTGTATTTGAGAGTATGTTTCCAACACACAACATTCACTATTGATTACTATACCAACCAAAGCAGGAGGCAGCGGAATCCAAGTACACAATGGACCGAAGAGGATGAGACCCCGCTGACGACAGATGACGACGATGGGGGAAACAGAAGACGAGGAATATGCATGGCTTGAAGCAAACTTCAGTTACGCCCCACCCATGATGAGGCTGAGTAGAGGAGGCAAACCCCTCAATTCAGTGAACATGATTTTGGGGGGGTGCTACGTGGCTGTAAGAGGGGATATGTTCAAAGACTTGCTTCTAGGATGACAGCGGTGTGTACCCCTCATAGGAGGAGGAAGATTACGACCAGGAGGACCACCTCTTGTTATGTAACACATACTGCACACCCATAATATATATGCGGGCTTGGCAAACATCAACCAATATATTGTCAGCCTTTAGCATAAATTACAGACAAAATTACCTGAAGTAAAACGAACAAGAGGAAAAAAAAGAAATGTCCAATTGAATGGGAAGTTCTCGTTGCAGATAACAGAATGGTTTTATTGAATAACCTTTTGATTTATTCCTTTCTAGTAGAACCAAACTCCGACTTCAACTGTCAAGCTATTACAGGGCCCCCAAAATAGAATTCACATTGACGAGTCGTGACTCATGCCCTCACATCTGAGTGCACCTGTCCACCTTTGACGGATATTAACACATCTTTCAATCAAATAAATGAATCTCTGAACGAAACAAGAAATAAATGAATTAAACAAGACAAAATACTTAAAGACTTTGATTTACTCTATGGCTTCATGTAATAACCTCAAAAACGTGCAATGATTTCTGCCATCAAAATTATATTGACCATTTATGCTCTCAAAGTATGTGGATATTATAGACATGGCTGACTTAGGAAAAGCAAGGTCAAGCAAGTTTACTGGTCTAGTGCCTCAGGCATTACCTAGCCTACACAAAGGCATTACCTAGCCTACAAAAAGGCGAATCAAACTTTACAAACACATGAACTACAGAAATGACAACTGCAGCAGAAAGTGAAAGGAATACTAATACGCCTACTAATTAATATGATGATGATACATTATGGTAGGCCTATATGTTTGTATGTGCTATATTCCTTGTCAACTTATTTTATATTACAAATTATTAATACTATAGCCGTGGTTGTTATTAAGGTTGTTTTTCGTGCATTAGACCTAAACAATCTTATTTTTTTTACGTTGGTTTACACGGTTGTCGACCAGACATGGGTTTGATACTAAGGATATGACAAAGATAATATTGATGAATACTCTCTGTAATACATCTCTGTCGGTAAAATGATTGTACGCTCATTTTAAGTTCAAAGTTCATGAATTAGGGCCAATGTCCCCATCCAAACTATTATTCTTAATTAAATATTCAAACTAAAACCTAAGCTAAACATTGACAAAAGGTTACATATTGTGTAAATTGTTGTACTGAAAACATCCTAAGATGTACTACACATAATATGTAGATTGAGAGATCTTTACTAGGTGAATTGGAAAAAAGAGCAATGTACATGTACAGTGTAGCTACTTTTCAGGCTGCCTTGGAGATCACCACTTCAACTGAGGTTTTGATAGAATTTTTCCTCTTAATTCTGCCACAAACGACAAGCTGTCAGAGAAGGGATAGGTTTGTACGACAGGAGAGGGGCAAAAACCCTATGTTTGTGGGACACATCCTTGCCAACCAAATTGGTTCTGTAAAAAATGTCAAAATGTCAATAGTGATTCTTACTGGAATATAGTTGGCAATAATTTATAGAGCCCCCACTAGCCCAGACAGAGAAATTGAGCAGTGGGGAAACTCTAAAGTTCGAAGCCAGACTGTCAGTCAGCAGTATAGCAATAAAGCAGAACCAGAAGTCCTAGTAAACCACCATCCTAATCAGCTTACACAATGCTATGTTTACTACTGGAATCAGCTAACACCATACAATGTTTACTACTGAAATCAGCTAACACCATGCTATGTTTACCACTGAAATCAGCTAACACCATGCAATGTTTACTACTGAAATCAGCTATTATCCTGCAATGTTTACTACTGAATTTAGCTAACACCATGCAATGTTTACTACTGAAATCAGCTAACACCATGCTATGTTTACCACTGAAATCAGCTAACACCATGCAATGTTTACTACTGAAATCAGCTATTATCCTGCAATGTTTACAACTGAAATCAGCTAACATTCTGCAAGGTATACTACGGAAATCACCAAACACCCTGAACTGTATGTTTATTACTGAAATCAGCTGACACACTGCTAGGTCTACTACTAATATCAGCAAACAGCATGCTAGGTCTACCCCTAAAATCAGCTAACACACTGCTAGGTCTACTACTAATATCAGCAAACAGCCTGCTAGGTCTACCCCTAAAATCAGCTAACACACTGCTAGGTCTACTACTAATATCAGCAAACAGCATGCTAGGTCTACCCCTAAAATCCAGCCAGCCCAGCCTTGCAGCTAAAATCAGCTAACAACATGCTTGGTTTACTAACATCTAACACCCTGCTATGTAGATCTACCTCTGAAATCAGCTTACACCATGCTAGGTCTACACCTAAAATCAGCTAACACACTGCTACACTGTAGGTCTACTACTAAAATCAGCTAACACCCTGCTAAGCCTACTACTGAAAATAAATCAACCCAGTTCTTGGAAGCAAGGGTATCGATTAATATGTCAAACAGACAGAGGACTCAAAGAAATGTTATGGAGAAAGGGAACTAAATAGAGGAGAAGACTATCCAGAGATGTAGAATAATTAGAGAGAGGTAACGATGCAAGATGCATCTGTCAGATTTATGAGTGTCGTCCTTTTCTGTCTTCCATGGTACCTGGTGAATTTCCACCCCGGCCCGGCTACTGCGCCCTGACATTGATGAGAAGAGTCACCTGTGAGTTATCACGAAGCGCCGAGCAGGAAGAAAGCACGGGTGGCAGGGGTACAGGAGGCTGGGAAGACTGTTGCCTGGAGGCACTGACAGACAGGGCAGAGGAAGAACAGGGCTATAGATGCAACATTAGAAAAGTGACATTGAACCACTCATCAAACACGCAAACCACAAACACCCCCTCTTGACACAGACACACACACACAAACACACACGCTTTTTGGGTTGTTGGACCTGTTTGTGAAAATGATCACATCAATCGAAGTGATAAATAAAAGACTGGGCAGATTGATAAAGTGCCACAATTATTTGGAAGATGAATGACTGAATTTGCTTTTGAAATTGGACTGGATCTCAGCGCAATGGAATAGAAGTCATCATCATCAATGAGGCTGTCATTACATTGTTCTCTGTTATAGGGACAATATCTAGGTGGACTGTTGGATCCATCTGCCAAATAGGTGCTGCTCATTGGAACACTACCAGTGATGTATAGATACTACAGCATGTGGGAAAACATATACTGTTTAAAATGCACAATACATCAATTTGAAAAAAGCTACAAAGAATGCCATCACGTTTTATTAGTTTGCTCATCAAAAGCCACATCTTCACTCTCTATTCTTTCTAAACAAAAGTAGATAATAAAATGGTGATGTGTGCAGCACTACAAAATAGCATAAAAGCTCTAAATGTGTTCATTTATTACAGTTGCTCATATCACTGGGAGTGCACTAATGCTAATATGTGAAATAGTATTCAAAGCAATATTCCCCTGTATTATTTTGACCATATACAACCCCTCTGAAGCATCTGAACGCAAACATGGAAGAACTTCACTATATTTTCTTTATGACAACTCATGAAACTATCATACCTTATTATTGATTTGGGGGAGTCTAATTCATCTAGGTTTTACAGGTATATCCTCCATGCTGCGCTGGTTGATGCATTGATATCAAAGCCTTAATAAATACATGAATGGATTAACCAGTGTCTATACTGTGTGGTAAGGAATATTGATAGCAGGTGGAAAACTGACAGACTAAGGCCTTTCACACATTTCACTTGTTTGCAATAGTATACTAACAACGCATAATGTGAAACAATTGTGGTAATCCAATCCAAAATCCACTGATAGATAGAGTATGCCTCTCAAAGGAGAGAAGGATGAATGTAGAGGGAGCGGGTATGTAACGTTTGTAACGCACGGCCCAGCGCAGGCAGTCTGAAGAGCTGACACACTGCCAGTCAAAGGAGCAGACAGAGATACTCTAGCGTGGTGCTAACTTTAATTAAACCTCTCAGTGCACACAGCACACACCTGTCTGCCTGTCAGACCGGCCCAGTGACAGTAAAGTGAGGTAGCGCCTGCTCAGTGTGGAGCCTGAACTCCTGACCCATACACAATGCACGGCAGGACAAACCGCTGCGAGGCTGGCCTGCGTCACTGCATTTCTCTCGCTCTGGCTGACTCCTCCGTCACTATCTCTCTCTTGTTTGGACACACGCACATGCAGCCATGCGAACACATTCACACACACACATTGACTATGGTATAGTATATTAAAGTGTGGTTTGTTGGGGTTTCTGGTCTTCTGATTAGCTGTTTGAGTTGTTGTGCCTCTTCTAGCACGCTGAGGGTAGCTAGATAACACAGTGACACTGACAGCCACCACTGTACACCATCACCATGGCTCCCCCAGCGCCTCTCCACCCCCTTCCATGCTTCATTAGACCCCCTCGGTCATTAATTACATTCATACACTTTTATTAGTCTTCCATTTAGGCTAATCAACAACCACAGCCATCTGCTGACATCATTAAGTCTCATAACAAGCCAGCAGCCAGCCAGAGCATTAGGAATAGGGGACGCTACATTGTTTTTTGTGAACATTAACACTTTGTGTGCAGGTAATGAGGCAGCCTGTATCTCTCCTGGGCTTGTTGTCCTGTGTTGCTGTCCGACCCCCTGCTTGCGTCTTCTCACCGCTGTCATTAGCAGACGTGGCGGCTAGCGCTAGCCAGCATGGCTGGAGGAGACGAGGAGGTTTAAATAGCTTGCCGTTAACACTCAAAGGATAAATGTTTTCGGAGCAGTCTAATAAAAGACTTAAAGTAAATGGGTTGAGACAGGAGAGCAAAGGCCCTTTAGTTGTGTGTTTGTGTTGTGTGGGTGTGTGTGTGAGGCTGGGACACAGGTTGGAAAATGTGGCCTTGGTGACAAGGAACTCTGCCAAGTGTCCCGATCAGCAGGGAAGCTGCTCAATGGGTAGTGCTCCCTGGGGTTTAAGACACACACAGACACACAGACACACAGACACACAGACACACAGACACACAGACACACAGACACACAGACACACACACACACACACACACACACACACACACACACACACACACACACACACACACACACACACACACACACACAGACACACACACACACACACACACCTAATGCAAACACTTCTGTAGCCTGATAGATGTCTGAGCTCTAAGCTCCTGGTCTCTGTATTCATTTCCCGTCATGCTAATGCGCTTCTTCTCAGTTGCTCACATTAGTATAACCCTTCACCTGTGGAATATGTCTAGTCTTTCTCTGGAACTAGCCTGAAGCATTTTGCCTGCAAAGCAGAGCTGTCTTTTGCCTGGCAGGCAGGAACTCATCAGCAATCACAGCCCTGCTTTAAGGACAAACGATCCCGTTTAATAATGGACCAGGACTGTTGGAACAAAATAAGTCAAGAGAAGAAAGGAGCAACAAAGCAACCGTAGACGGTATGCTCTACTTCAAGTACACTGAAGACAAGAGGCTAGCCAATTACTGGCTCCCCAAACCCATGCTCAGGGCATTGGGTCAGCCCTTTCTTCCTGATTTATTTAGTCGTGATGCTACTGCACGCAGGTGTAGAGGGCCATGTCCTGATTGATAGTGAAACAACATAGCAGCTCATTCTCCATCTTTCCTGTGCTACAGACCAACAGTTGAATAGTTGACTGTTACCATGGCGAGCACAGCGCAGCGGTTTGAGAATAATGATGGTGTTTCTACATGGGCTAATGAACGGAACAGTGCCGTACATATGGGACAGTCAATGGTTTGTTTTTCAAAGCCTTGGATGACTGTTAGCCTTTTCCATGCATTATGCAATGTCTAAATTATAAAGAAGTAAACACTTCAGCGTGTAGGCACAAAACAGGATTGGAGTCAATTCAAAGTCAGTCAATTCAAGAAGTGAAACTCAAATTGCAATTTAATAATGACAATCTCTCATTATATTGAAAAGAACATCCTGACACTTTTTTGTCATTTAATTCACTTCGCAAATTGAATGTCAAATAACTTTAAATTCAACCCTGGCACAAACTCACGCACGAACATGAGCACACACGCACCAGCACACTCTTCACATAAAGAGTGCTTGGCACAAAGAAGGTTAAACGCCTTGTTCTCCAGCTCTTACCAACCGGTGAGAAGGATCAGGTGAAAAAAAAGTGAGGGCGGAGGCAGGAAAATGCCATTCAGAGGGAGAGCCAAGTGGGCCTGCTAAACCAGAGGATTCTTATGCAAATGCATGCTAATTTATGCGTGCAAGGCAGTGGTAAAGCCCGTGGCTCCTGTGATTGGCAGTTGCAGGTCTGTGTGTGCGCAGACTGTTGGCTCCGGAAGCTTCTGTAAAGTTGGGCACGGCTGCTCCTCTCCATGTTCAACATGATCTGGCTGCACGGCCTGCACACGTCTGTAGCGGAGCCTTTGTACCGCGCGTGTTGCTCCTGGACCAGCCAGGCTAGCGCCACTCACCACCGACACCCATCCAAATCTCTGCAAAGCAAGATAGAGCGCAGCCGTTCTTCAGTTCCTCCATTGCCAGAAACAGCCGGGGTATCATTAGAAAATCAATGCCAATGTTCCATTATATTCCATCGCCTCGCCAGAGAATGAGGGACGCTGTGTTCCAGTCTGGACTAGTTTTGTTTATTGTGAGGGGGGTTTCTGAGTGCCTAAGCATAGGTACGCTGTGTGTGTGTGTCTGTCTGTTAATGGTCTGACAGGCAGGTTCTAGGTCAGGGTCTCCCATTACTACAGATAGCGTGTCAGGGGAGGGAAGGATAAATGAATGTGGACCTGCGTGAGCATAGCTACTTCGAAACTGGCCATGTAAAATGTAAATGCCATTTGTTTCTGTGGCAATGCATTATCATGCAGAGAAAGCTAGCAGTACATCTTGATAATGTAAACATAAATTTGTGAATACGGTGCTGCCAGAGTAATTGGGTGGTGGCTATTTATCATTTCTTTGTATTTTGTTTTTGTATTCACTAGACAGGAGAAGGAAAAACAAATTCGGTTGGGCTAGGATGAAGCCATTACTCTCTATCTTAGTCATTCACACAGACCCTCGGGCCAATAAAAAAACACTTGAAAATCACCAACATAAAATAGAATGTGCTCCCAAAATGATAGCATATTTTACACGCCATCATAAATATATCATGAGGTTTCTTACTAGCACAGACGTCTTGTAATGAAACAATGGAAACAATTTTTTTCTGATGTGTGCATATAGCTAGATGGCAGATAGGTGTATGACTACATCTCTTAACATCTCAATTCAAATATTCCCCCATCTCAATAAAGTCCCTCGCTACACACAAACATTGACACACAAACATACAGACACGTTTATATTTCTATCTGTTTTGGGACCTGCTGCTAACATTACCCCGGAAATACTGTACATGTTCCATATTCCCAACACCTAAACTTAGCCTAACTAACCTAACTTTTATGCTTAAATGTAACATAGCCCTAAAGTCTAACCCTAAACCTAGCTGTTATTTCATATGCTGTAATGAAAAAATTAACACCAGTTAGCACACTAACCAATTCTACGTTTTTCCATAAACCTAAGCTAAGCCATAAATGGCATTTTCTCTAGTTGGGAACTGACCATATTTCACACATACAATCACACATGACAGCACTTCTCCAGGCAGCACATTGCGTGTGCCAAGACAGAGTTGCTGTGCTGAAATTGTACAAATTGTTCAAGTTCAAAAACATTCTTCAGAGGGAAGTGGAACAAAAACTTCCCAAACATTTCTGCTGGTCACACCTCAATTGACTTCTCAATTATGTAGAAAATACACACTATTCTTTTTTACACCGACCCTCCAGCCCTACCCCCTTTACCACACCCAACCCTCCCAATCCACTCTTTTCCTGGGGCAGACAGAGATCCTGAATGAACTACATCAATGGGTCTCCTGTTTGTTTAAAACCACTCAGGCTGACCTCCTCCACTAATTCTCCCATATACACGCATGTGTGGACACACACACACACACACACACACACACACACACACACACACACACACTCACTTTCCTCTAAGACACCAGAGACTAGGTACTGTGTCCCATTCTGCGTCAACAGCACACACACTCTATACATATTTCATTTTGCCATCATCTCACACACATTGAATAATTCATCTTTTATTCTATTATTACAAGAGATTTGTAACACTTGAAATAGAATGCAAAATGCAGTTTATCGAGGAGAGTAGAGGAGAAGAGACAAGCAACTAATCTACATCTGCATTGACAAACAGGACCAGCCATTTTGTTTGGCCTCTGTACAGTCAGGCTGCTCTTTGACAAAAGCATTCTTAATCCCTGTACAAAATTTTACCTCTGGAACGAGGCACAAATAATTCAAGGGTCAATGAATAATATGTCAAATGAAGCGGGTGTGTGTACAGTATAGCCATGTTGGAGGAAGAGAAAGAGTAGCAGACAGGGGAACAACAAGGCAGTTACTTTAATTTGATGGTTAGCTGAAGGTAGACAAATGAGTCTCTCTGCCACTTGAGAAGCCAATAGCCTAGAGCGGTTGACCATGTAATGTCCTACACTACAACCACCACAACCATGGTCTTCGCAGTGGGAGCTGAAAAAATACATCTGTTTAAAAGCAGAATCCGCTGCTAGATTAAAATCAATGGCAGGAAACACGTTCGGGTCGATAAGAGAAGTCGTTAGCTTTCATTCTGGCAAATTGATAAATGCCAGGTACATCTAATCAAACCTACTGCTTTTTCTTCTCCAATCACAGACCAATACAGCCCTCTCCCTTGGAATCAGTAAAGTAACATTCGAGAGATGGTAGTTAGAATTTGGGATTGTGGGTAAGTGATCATCCGTGTTCGTGTGTGAAGCTAATTCGTATTTGGAGCCTCTGGCGAGATAAGTTACCTGCTTTAAAAAGAGTGGAATAGATGGATAAACAAATGTTATATTGCAGCATTGCTTCACTGATCTCTGACTAACTGGAAAGCCATCAATGTTTAAAAATCCCTATGTGTGAAACAGATTGAAACAAACTGAGCCTCAGCTCGCAAGAATATATTTTAATTTCCTTAATGAACTTCTGCATACATACTTTGTTTCTCAAGGAATTAATATAGATCTGTGTTAATGAAGGGAGAAGATGTGATCAGGAGAGAGAAATGGTCAATACAGAAGCAAGAGCTTGTTTTCTACTTCACCAAAAAGGTCTATTCTGAAGCTGCTCCAAAGCTGTTTACATACAGATGTTATTAGGCGATGGGATAATGTTTAATAGCACAGACCAGTATTCAAAGGAACATGGTCAAAACAAGCACTAAACTATATGGAAGCCAGTCAGCACATTTTGAAATATAAAACATATGAAGCAGAATAAAAGTAGGCCCATCACTCCATAAAAGACCATATCCAATTCCGCTGAGGATACTTAAGACAGTGTGGAGCATGCAATGAAACGGGCTTGAACAGAATAAAACATTCCTCTGTGAAAATGCAATTCCTCTAGTACAACTACTGCCACACTATTAACACAAACACGTCCCCTATTCCTTAGCACTAAACATAACCAATCCCTAAAGCCTAACCATAGCTAACTCCTAACCCTTTTCCACCAAAGAAAGAACTGGAAAAGTTTGGTGCTGGTGCCTATTTTGAACCAGTTTTTCGCTTTTCGACAGCCAAAGAACCGGCTCTCACCCTAACCTTAACCTCAATAAGCTAATATTTATGCCAAAATCTAACATAGTCTTAATGCCTTACCTTAACCCTAAACCTAACCCATAATGCCTGAACATTAAAGTTACCTGAATACTTAACCTAAACCTAAATGTAAGTTTGACCCTAAACCTAAACTGTAAGCAAGAAATTGACCGTTTCCTCATGAGGACCTGCAAAATGTCCCCATAACGAAACATTGGTCAGGTTTTACTTACCTTGTGAGGACCTCAGGTCCTCAGTTGGTCAGTTAAACCAGACCCACCTACACACACACACTCCTAGGCTGCTGTACATGTGTTAGTGCATCTCTCATATGTCGCCTGCATGGCTTCCTGATCATAAACAAGCTCTGCAGTTGTATCAGTTAATCAAACCCAATATCTGCTTTCAAATCCTATTCCCCAAGTACGCAACTGGGATTAATAATACATTGCTTAGTCACTGCTGGCTTGCAGTATGGAGCGGTAGCCAGGTAAAGCCAAGCAGCAGCGCAGCAAAGGCTGGATATATCCAAAGTCATGAAGAAAACACAACGCTCTCACAATGAGTTGTCTCCTTGTGGTATCTTGCTTAAAAATGTTGTTGTGTTGTGTTGTTCAAACCCTCGTGTTGGTGTGCTGTTTGCAAAAATCCCATTTCATATAGCATGGTAGCATGTGTCATTTAAAAATGACTGCCCAAAATCAGAGATGCAGTAAAGGAAAGGGTACGTTTGACATGCCAGTATCTGCCTGCTCTGGCAGTGGAAGTAGGCCCAGTATATTTAAAGTAAAATAAATAGGTTGTGAATATTCTACACTAGTGACATTTTTATGGATTTCGGTGGGTGTTTTTTCTTAAAGCCTTGTGACTCATGGGCCCATCTGTGTGTGCGTATCTGCTTCTGTATGGAGCGTTTATCTGTAAAGACTGTGAGAGAGATGGAATGAGAGAGAAAGTTTATACTGAGAAAGAAAAAAGCTAAACAGAAAGTGCCAATGACAGAGATAGCAAGAGGGAATAGACAGAGATATGAAAATGAAGCGATGAAAAGAAAAAGAATGTGGAAGTGAGAGAAAAACAGAGATCTGCACATTAGAACGGAAAGCCTGGGCGACAGCGAGACTGGAATCTGATTGGCTGTGCTCTCAACACCCTCTGTGATTGCTCACCCAGCACTACCTCAGCGCTAGCTCCCTACGCTGTCTTGAGATGCTGATTATGCTATTTACAACTTATCTGAATGAGACAACAGGCAGGGAACCAGCACACAAACCGTCCACATGCTTTAATGACCATCTCAGCACTGTGGTCTCACAGGCTTTCACAAAGTAAAAGACGAAGAACATCGTTGGGTCCACTAACGGAATCTGTCAACAACCTTTCTTTCTCCCTCTGTGTTCTCTCAGGCCTGTCACTGAAACCTCTTTCTGGTGCAGAGGCCTACACTCCACACAGGCCTCTCTCTCTCTCTGTGATACTGTGATCTTCCGCCCAGGCATGGCATCCACACCATTTCTATCAGCTCCTTCTTTGTCTATTGAAGAATAGCGTCGTCCCACTCTGGAAGATTACGGTCAGGGCCGATTAACATCTCTGTCTCGCTGCAGCAGGAAAAAAAAGGGACGTGCTCTTTGTAACCTAAAAAAAGAGCGTGGAGATAAAACAGATGAAATCCTTCCCTCGGCAGCCTGAGGCAGGCAGTACTGGGGTGTGGTGGTCATGACCCCAGAGCAGCTTCA
>JACXGM010000611.1:16801-68551 GCA_016801145.1 Umbra pygmaea
CTCTCTCTCTCTCTCTCTCTCTCTCTCTCTCTCTCTCTCTCTCTCTCTCTCTCCCCTGAAGGGGAGAAAGTAGCACCGGGACATGTAAAGACCCAATCTGGGGAGATGTTCTTTTTTAAGAAATGGACATGGCTTGATGTAGCAATGCTCTATCCTACACTACACATGGATTATCCCAGTGTGTACACACGGCTTACATTTACAGGCTCCTTTCTATAGCTTCTATTGCCTTTTCTCTGGTCTAAATAGAGAGAGGCCTGGTAAGGATTAAATCTGCCAGGCACGCTTGGAAGCAAGATAGAGAGAGTACACCAGAGAAACAGGTGGGGGGGTGCAAGAGATAAAATAGACATTGCTTTTTTTGGCTCTGATCTCTGTCTGTCAACCTGTCTGGCTGTTTACCTGTGTGTTGGTCTGTCTGTCTGTTTCCCTGTCTGACTGTTTATCTCCATTGTCCAACCTTTCTTCTTTCTGACCCATGTACTTTCAGAGGAGAAGCCGTATGTCTAGCCCCCCAGCCACACTTGTCTCTATCTTTTCTTCGAACACACAACCTACAGGAAAATAGTAAAATCATTGTATTATAATGGGGTTTCTGACTGTAAATAGTGTATCACTGCTTAGCCTGTGCCATTCCTTCCTCTCTCTCCATCCCCCACCCAGTCCTCTTCATTATCTCTATCCATGCCTCTGTCTGTTCTTCCCTCTGTACAGTGTTTTATGAGTTAGGCCAGGTCGCCTTTCCGAGCCTATTTTCCTCCACATTGACGTTGTCTGTATAGATAAAGGATGTTTTGAAAGATGGCAACAGGACAGATGTAGGATGTTTTGGGGGCTGGCTGCAGGACAGATGTAGAATTTTTGGAGGCTGGCTGCAGGACAAATCTAGGATGTTTGGGGGCTGGCTGCAGGAAAGCTGTAGGATGTTTTGGGTGGGGGCAGCAGGACAAATGTAGGATCTTTGGGGGCTGGCTGCAGGACAGATGTAGAATGTTTGGGGGCTGGCTGCAGGACAGATTTAGGATGTATGGGGGCTGGCTGCAGGACAGATGTAGGATGATTTGGGTGGTGGCAGCAGGACAGATGTAGGATCTTTGGGGGCTGGCTGCAGGACAGATGTAGAATGTTTGGGGGCTGGCTGCAGGACAGATCTAGGATGTTTGGGGGCTGGCTGCAGGACAGGTCCAGACTAGGTGGATAAAAGTAAGCAGCACCAGATGCAGAGCAGAAAGACCACTGGCTCTGATGAACCCCCTCCCCTGTGACTCAGCCCATACTGTATATTAAATTGACCTGCATGACCCCACTGCTAAATAAATGCTCATTTCAGATGCATGTGATAATTTCTTCCTCCAGTAAAAAAAAATGTTATTGCTTATATAAACAAAGATATCGCTGTATTTAAACACAGAGGGCGAAATAAGAAAACAACATTTTTATTGTTGTTCACCTTTTTACCCCATTTTAGGAATTAATTTCTACCATTTCAATGCTAACGCTGATGTTTGGCCAAAAGATATTGCCAGTGCAATGATCTCTAATAAAGAGCAATGAACACACTGCATGTGGAGAGACATTTAACTTTGGCCCTGAGAAACCCATCTGATGCCACGCCGTGGGGGTGGAGGTTTCTTCTAGAAGATGAGAGAAAAACACTGGAGGTTCATAATAAAGCTGCTAATAAAATAGCCTTGACACGCAAAAACTCGCTCTGTGAAACATGAGTAAAAAAATATCTATTTTCCTAAAGACTACACTGCTAGGAGTTCTTTATGCTCCATTTGCAATCAAAATGGTATTGTTGTGCATAGAGGTTGAGGGGGCTAATGTTGTGAGGCTATAAGCAGGGCTGGTGTCATGTTGTGGTGTTGATGTGCTGCTTCAGTGTGGCAGAGACACAGCCTGCGGGTGGAGGAGATGGCTGTTGTACACAGGCCCAGCGGGACACACACACACACACACCAGCAGAGACACAGACACACACCAGCGGGACGCACACACACACCAGCAGAGACACACACACACACACACACACACACACACATAGAGACACACACACGCAGGCAGGCAGAGACACACGCACAAACGCAGAAAGATACACAGAGAGACTGACACACAAAGACAGACAAACAGACAGGCAGACAAATAGAAAGACACAAACAAGCAAAAAGAAAGGCAGGCAGACAGGCAGACAGACAGATGGGCAGACAGACACTTCCGCTCCATTGAATCCTCTGAGAAGTGTGAGAGCCAATAGGACTGTGACTGTCTCTAGCACTGTCTCCTGTCTCTTGTTCACTCCGTTCTCCGTTCATGCAGCCCCACCACACACACACTCAGAGCTCTGGGATGATTGACAGTGATGTAATTGTCTCTTGCTGCACTTCCTCATCCCGGACGCCCCCCAGACGAACGTCTCTCCTCCCACCAATGAAGGTCTGTTCACTTCGCCGTCCTCAATCAGCGACCGGCCCGGCCCGCGCTGCGCCACCACTCGCTCGCAGTCTCATCACCGGAGAGACGAAAGGGCAGCCACTCAGATGTCTCATCAGCCACAGCCAGCTGGGAGACACAGAATGCTAAGATGAGAAGCACGATGAAGGGACGACTAGAGGACCAGATCACTGCTTATTGTTCATCATGAAGAACTCAGAACACCGCACGGGGACAGGAAGGTCAGCGTGACGGACACAGCTGGGCCAGCCAGAGAAAGGAGAGAAGAGACGGAGAAGAGAGGATGAGGAGAGAGAAAGGACTGAGGGGGGAGGGGCAGACAGAGAGAGGACACAGTTTCAGCAGCAGAGACAGCCTTTGATCAGGCATGTCATTGCGTTGTCAAGGTGACCTGCCCAACCAGACCACGTCCGCCTGCTCGCTCTGTTCTGACCGTGGCGGGCTAACGGCCGCTCCCTGCGCTCCCATCAGACTCTCTCCACAACGCACTGGTGCGCGTCAGGCCATATGGGCACCCGCCATGCCGCTAAACGTCTCATCTGCAAATTACAACTGGAAAAAAAGTAATCCTGGTGACACACTGCCATGTAACACTGCTACTATAAGGACATGCTCTGGAAAGTACATCCAAGTGGCTTTAGTGGTCCCTTGAGGAGAAGAACACCCTGTTGATGTCCTATAGGCCACAGGCTATTCTCACTGGACCAGTGCAGATCTGGCCAGGCCTCCAGCCCAGTAGGTGGAGCTGTAGTGGACTGCCTATTAGCAGACGGGTCTGGCCTGATTCCCAGCTCTGCCCTGGCTCTTCTTCCAACATCCTCCCTGCTCAGTTGCTCTCAACCACAGAGAAGACACATGGACACTGGAGTTAATTAAGATTTGAATCCAGCATTTGTGTCAGGGGAGTCCAGCAAAGACAAGGTCAGGCAGATCAAAATATGGGGAGGAGGGGGCTTCTATGTGACACACTAGTTGCTGACTCAACTGCATCATGGGGGACAGGGATTGAATCCTGGTCACAGCATTCCAGATTTGTCCGGGGGCTCGGCTAGGGTTCTCGCAGTACTGCATGGCCGTAGTTAGATGGGTAAGTAGTCGGACACAATTACCTTGACACATCGCTCTCGTTCTAACTGCTTGTGTAATTCCTCCCACATATGTACCAATGTAAGACTTCCGTATTGAAAGATCAGTCTGATAATCAGATGTTTACGGGACACATGCTTAAAGAAGGCATGTGATTCATCCCCTCAGAGGTTGTTGCTGACACGAAGAGGACCAAGACATTGACATAAAAGACAAAAAAGTATCATATATGCCCCTGCTCTCACAGAGGGGATTCCGCTGGCACAGCCCTGTGTGACAAATTATGAATTGCATAATCAAAAGCTGTCTGATGTTATGAACACAACAAAGAAATACAATTGCCACAATAATGAACACAGCAAGGCCCAATTTGCTATAGATTAGGACAGGCGACAGTGAGGAATTGAAATGTGTTTTATTTAAATACTTCAGCATTTTCAAATGACTTGAAGAAAATAGGGCAAATCCTCCGCTACTGACTTCCATCTGATTCAAGGCCAACCAGTGACAAAGAGGCTCAAATGCACAGCACATGTTCTGCGTTCAGAAAGAGGCCGCTCAGGGGAAAAAATATCAACAGAAACTATATACAACTGTAATGTGTCACACCATCCCGGCCTTTTTTTGAACAGAGTCATTAAACCTGACCCAGAAACTCCAATCATGCTTGTACTATATCCCCAAACACAAGCCCTTTTAGTGCGGCTTAGATATGTAAATGACTTCAAAAGACAAATTGTTGGTGTTATTTCTACTCATGCGACCGGTTCAATACCTTGCCACTTAATATGCTGCCAAGTTAATCAATACCAGTTGAATTCTAGGAGATCACAGGCACTTTAGCTTCTCCAATAGGAGTGTGTTGGCCGCTACTATGCTAGTCTGATGGATCTCTTGTGTTCATTATGAGGAAAGTGACTACCTTTAATCAGCCTTGGAGGTGCTTAGCATCAGGACACCAAACACACACGCACACACCCTGTTCACACACTCTTCACACAGACTGGGATTTCTATCTTTGTCCTTCTCACACTTTTCTCTCTCACACACACATAATGTGCATTCACACACCCTCTCTGTCCACACATTTTGAAGGGGCATAAACAGAATGTGTTGGTGTCTGTTGGTATGCACGCTGTGTGTCGGTGTGGTTGTGGTGACGCTGGTGGAGCTTCTCTGATTGAATCAGTCCCCAGGCTGAGGGAGCTCAAAGGGGGAGGCAGAGGAAGATGTCAGGGAGATGGGAGCAGACAAACGCGACAAGGCGAGAAAAAACCAAAACAGAAAATAATGTAAACTCTCAGCTAAATATGCAGTTCAGCTTTATGCATGTTTGTGTGTGTGCGTGTGTTTGTGAGAGAGAGTGTGTGAGACAGAGAGTGTGTATGTGTGACCGACTGAGTGTGTGTTTTGGTTTAACAGCTCATATTAGGACCAGAAGTCTTCACAAGGATAGTACTACTTGACAAAAATGCCCATACTAGGACCTTTTGCTGGTCCCCATGAGAACAAAGACAATTTCTAGGTTAGGTTTAGGGCCAAGATTACTGTTAGTTTTAGGGTTACAATTTAGGGTACTTTCAGATTCAGGCATTATAGTTTAGGTTTAGGCTTAAGTTTACGCATTAGGAGAAGGTTAAGTTTAGGCATTTAGGTTATTGCGGTCAAGGTTAGGGTTAGTGTGAGGTCAAGATTAAGGTTTTGTTTAGGTTAAGGTAAGGGTTAGGTTAAGGTTAGGATTAGGGCTAAGGTTTGGGTTAAGGTTAAGGAGCATGGATCTTGTTTTTTTCTGGTCCCTAAGAGGTTAGCTGTACACAACTATGTGTGTGTGTGTGTGTGTGTGTGTGTGTGTGTGTGTGTGTGTGTGTGTGTGTGTGTGTGTGTGTGTGTGTGTGTGTGTGTGTGAAGAGGGGATGTATATAGAAGAGGGCAAGACATTGTGGCGATGTCCCATCCACTGCAGGTCAGGACTAATCTCATTGGCTAAACTTGATTATGGAAAGGTCAGTTGAATGGATGTGAATGTATGGCGCTACCACCCTCCACTGACCTCCTCAGACTGACAGGATGAGGTAGAGAGGAGATATGTCGGGAAGCTAACAGCCTCAGGAGATGGACTGAGATAGGTTGGAGGATGGATGTCCTACTATCTCTGCCAACTGTAATGTTATCAACCGACTGATTTACAGGTTTCACATGCTAACGGGAGCTATGTCTGCTACATATCTGTTGACATGTACATTTAAAATATGTAAAACAAGAGAACACATTTTCAGAAATATTACCACCAGTATATTGTTGTTCTCTGGTTTGATATTGGCTCTCCTGTCCCTGTTGTTTAGTTGTTTCCAGACCCCCCCACCCTCTCCTTCCTCCCTCCTTCCTCCCTGCGATAGCCTGGTGTGTGCTGGTGTGGAGTTTGACATAATCAGATCCTGTGATCAATCACAGTTCCACAGTGACAATGAGGTGTGGTGACACACACACACACGCAGAAACACACCATGTACATGATGACGCACTCACTGAGTGAACAACGGAAAACAGTGTGACACAGCGATAACACTGGCACTCACATGTGGATAACACACGGTTAACACAGGTAGAAACACACGTCTCCTCCAGCCTGTGTGTGTCACTCTGACCATGTGCAGGATCCAGAAAGGTAAAAACAAGCTGTTAAAACAGTGACCTATGAGGCTCCAGTGAAATATCACTAATCAGCCCCAGGGGCTGGTTGACTTCTCTCTCTTCCTTGCTCTCACTCTCCCTGTCGTTTGTCTTTCACTCACTCGCTCTTTCTCTTTGTCTCTCTGTTACTGAAACCAAAGACGAAAAAAGTCTGCAGAACATGAGTTCAAAAGAAAGGAGATCAATACGCTGTTGTTTTAAGTGTGAAATTTTGTAAGACAAACAAGGAATTGTATTTGGGAATAGCATGTGAATGCTGTTTCCGTTGAAATATTCTAGTGAAATTGCACTGCGATTGGCCATGGTGTAAAAGTGGGCTGAGGACACACTTGTAGTTGCAGCCTCTTGCATCAGCCTGTGTCTAAGTGTGTGTGTGTGTGTGTTTGTGTGTGTGTGCACGCATTCTGTGTGTGTTTTTGTGTGTGTACGCTCCAAGAGTGTGTACATAGTGCAGTATGTGTATTCATCCGTACTGTGTTTACAGTGCAATGAGTAATGTGTGCGGCAGTTTAGCCTTGATGTCACATACAATATTATCAAGAACATTCTATGTTGTGGCTTTGAAGGAACATACATCTTGACAGAATAAAATGGGCATATGAAACAAACAGCTGTTCTATACACGCTAACAGGTACCGACTGTACCTTTGCCCACCTACTCTCCAACTGCTATCTAGACACTTCAATGCCACAGTGCCAGAATGGCACACTGTACTACACAGTACCACACCATCACAGTCCTACAATACTACAGTACCACATTACTAAAGTATTATACTGCTACAGTATCACACTAGCACAGGATTACACTATAGTATTACTGTACCCAGCTACCCCAGTACCTACTGAACTACAGCAGTACCACACTACTACAGTATTATTATGCTACAAGACCGCACTACTAATGTACTACACCCCTACAGTAACACACTATGGTAGTACAACAGTGCTTGAGTAACCCCAAAGTTCAGCAGTACAAAACTATTCAAAGCATTACAGATCTACATTTTGCAGAACACACGTGTTCTCACTGACTGCTTCTTTAAATGTTGTTTTCTGTAAGTTTTGTCTAGAGTGGAGTTTTGAGCAATTGTGTGTCTTCTATGACTCCTAACCCTTGTATACAGTAGCCTGCCATATAACACCCCCCCACCTGCTTTCTGCACTGGGAATGATGGTGGCCATATAGCCATGTCAACAGAAGACAGTAGAGAGGCCAGAGCCAGGTGACCTCATAACCTCACCCTTCTCTATGTGGGGGGGGGGGGTGGAGGGGCACGGGCCGGTGAGCAGTCACACATCTCACGGAGAGCACACCCACCAACACCATGGGAGCAGGGTCCTCCCATCCTATCCCTGGCCTCCACAGCTGCCATCAGTGCCACAGTCACCATGGAGACAGATCATGTGTGTACCCCCCCAACCCCCTAGCGACGTACAATCCTGCGCGAGTGTCGGCGGAGCGTGTCAGGTGCATTAAGGTAACTGATGAGTGTTATCATGGTCAAAATAAAATCAGAGAAATAAATCAACCCATGATTGGGGAAATGTTTGGCGTCACAGCGAGAGGCTTTATGGAGCGTCGCTGACATGTGGTGATTGCTTTTTACCCTCTCTCTTGTGTCTTTCTCCCAATGAGATGGAGTTGGGGGGTTCGGGGGGGACTCCGTAGCCTGTAATCGTCTGATATGAGGAATAGGTGAGCAGGGGGACAACTCAGACGCCTGCTCAAATGATTCCCATGGCTCATTGCGATGTGCCGTTTGTCAGATTGGCCTGTCAGGGCAACTCCTGGCTCCCCATATCGCTGTGGCAACAGCACACACCAGCGGCAGTGGAAAACGTCGCCATGGGGACCGGGAGAGAGAGGGAGGGAGAGGTCAGCCATCCGCTGAAGATGATAATGGCAGACGAGGATATAGAGAATGGTATGGGATGCAGAAATGACAGCTTTATCCAGCATATCTTTTCTCATTAGCTTTGGCCGTTAACGTAGCCGTTTATGCTTGTGTTCTACACCAGCTCCCCCTAATTAGGCTTGCCGCTGTCTAAAAATAAACAGCAAAGTAAATGGTGGCGTGAAACTACATGCAAATCTGTTGATGGAGAGGAATAATGGAGCAGATTAGTGTTGCGCTGTGGAGGAAAGTAATTGAGTTGGGTATGTTGACATGAACGCACTGTGAAAGTCTTCTCTGTCGCTTGGCTACACTGAACATGGTGTCGCGTTGGACGGATGGGTGGACACGGAGCGGTGGCACGCCGGTTATGCCACGGCTCTGGCTGTGTTTGTTTTGTGTCGGTGGTGTTGTGGTGAAGGTGTTAGTTCTGGCTAAAGGAGCTAATCCCCTGAGTGGCAGGGTGGAAGAACAGCTTGATGGAGGAGCGCCGTGGTGGAGTATTCCTCCTGAGTAGCAGCAGGGCCAAGCTGTCACTTCCCCTTTAGCGACCCAGCCACGGGACTGAGAGGAGATAAAAGTACTGCTACCAGGACTGAATAGACTGCTGCTCCGGATATTGTAAAAAGTGTAAATATTTATTTGCTTGAATCTCCACATTCAAAAATAATATACATAATACATTTTATTTACTCTAACATGGTCTGAGGCCAGAACGATTATGATTGGTTCATTCGTATAACCAATCGAAACGGAGAGGAGGCGGCAAACCAGGACCATTTTGGTGTTAGTTTTTTTTTTGCCCTAACCTTAATCCTAATCCCACCTGCTTTCCTCCTCCTCTCCATTTTGATTGGGTATTTGAATGAACCAATCCTAAAGTTATCACCCTTAAAATATGTTGGAGTAAGGAAAACCAGTATATGCAGCAGTAATATCCCATCCAGCACAACACATTAAGAGGCTGATGTCCACCATTGAGTCAAGAGAGGCATTCCTTTTAAGGAAGCGCTAACCCTCTCAGCATCACATCTATCCAACCTGAGCCACACAAAACCTTCCTCCAGCTCTGATGCTCCGACACACTCACCCAGAGCAGCCTGGGTGAACAGGGGACTGAGTGGAGAAAAAGACAGAGAGTCCAGCAGAAGACTATGGAGCTGTGTTTAGCATGTGTTGCACCGTGAGTTGGTGTGTGCAGGCCGTGCTGCTTGCCCAGCTCAGACCGGATCTGAGATCAGTATTCGCCCCCCGCTGGACAGACCAGATCAGGCTGGCCAGCTTCCGAGCCACAATGCTACTCTGCCCTCACGTCACCATAAAGTGGATAGGATTAACTCCCAGCACACACCCACAGCTAGGTGAGGACTGGGCTGTGGTCCACATCGTGACATACTCCCTGGAGCCCAGGCAACAGTACTGAATTACTGAACTGGGAATAGGATGGCATTTGAAGAGGACCTGTTAGAGTGGTTATTATAGGGTCAGTCGAGCCCAAGTGATCCATCCAGACAGACAACCAGTCCTGGTGCACGGCCGCACCCACTCAATTCACAGCCTCTCTGTCCATCACTGTCTGACGGCCTCGCCTGATCAAGGTGACTTATAGGTAAGCGTGTAGCATGATGACGTTCCGGTCAGGAGCGCGCTGACAGACAGATGACAGTGTTGGACAAGCTGCCATGGCAACGTGTTGCCGCCAATGCCTCTGGTAATTGGACTGCTCAGACCCAGCGAGGGGAAAGGGTTGTGGGCTGGACAGATGGAGCCCTGACTGGGCCGCAGTCGATGGATCGATAGTGCAATCGCGGTGCTCCAGGTTCTGAGATGAGTTGGTGCTCTCTCCGCCCTGGCCGTCATCAATGGACAGGAGAGGCCAGGTCCGGACCAGACAAGGTCACCACTGAAACCTTTTGTCTGACGGAACCATTTTTCCTTGAATTCACACCGTCTGTCACTCAGAGCTCGGAACGCTATAGGAAATAATGTCACATATAATGAATAGCATAGAGGTGCCCAGGCTTTGGTCAACAAATAGTATGTATAGATAGAAAAGAGAAGTTACAAAAATAATATTTACTTTCTCAAGAACACTCCAACTAGATTGTTAGCGCTCATGGACAGGATCCTTTGTCCATTCCTGTCAAGCCATGTTTATTTAATATTTTCTGTTTCTTAGAAGTCATTTTATCTCTAGCAGTAGTATTTGCCTGATAGCCTGTCCTATTTGACTACGTTCTGCCGGGCAAACACACAGGCTGCTCGACATCGGTTTTGAAGGGGCGAAGAGATTCGGTAATTGCAATTTGCGCTCCTCACAAGTCAATAGCTGGTGACTTTATCAGCAGCACACAGGAGGGTTTGTTCAGAGAGTTAATTGAATAGGAAAATCAGGTCCTGGCTTCACACATGCCAAGTCATTTTCATATCGCTCAAATGTCACCAGGCATTGGGGTGACAGCCAAGAGCTCCGCCAGCCAGGCCACCTGTCAGGTAGCACTAAGCAGCAGAGCTGAATGGAAGATGAAGGCCACAGCAGACAGGCAATATAGGCCGACTCTGTTCAATTCTGCGAAGGAGGCCGTATGAGCCAAAATGACATATCAGTCTGTTCAAGTCTGAGAGTAAATAAAGTCCCATCTATCTCCGCGGTCTCAAGGGGGACGTGAGCACTGCTGTGGTGGAGATCAGAGATTATCAGTATGAGATCCCTATGCCACACTGTGAGGGACTCGCACTTCCAGCCTGTGGAGCATGTAGACATGCGGAACAAAAGTCTGGAAAAGAAAACATGGTCAGAATGCTGGATGAGACACAGGGTTACAGATAGAACACTGGATTAGCCAGAGAGGGCTGAAATGATGGAACACAGTTGGAGAACCTCTCTTGGACCACCGAAGAGACTGAATGAAAGGAGCCATGAAGACAAAAGCAGGATGAGAAGATAAAAGTTAAACCAGAAAAAGGAAAGGTAGAAAGTAAGAGAAATAGCCAATTAGCAGGAAGCCAGCAGGTGTGCTTTTTCTCTGGAGCCCCCCCACACATCACAAGCACACCCCCCCACACATGGTCGCTCCCCTCCCTCCCTCCCTCCTCTACAGACTCGCTCCCTCCCAACAGGGATGGGGGGGCACTGTGCACGCCTTAAAGAGCAGGGAGTTTCTATGGCAACCGCCTGGCACGCTCTGTCTCCAGGGAAACAGAAATGTCACAGCTTAAGAGGTCTCACGGAAAGGGAGGGAGAGGTGGGGGGGGGGGGCACGGAAAGGAAACGTGCAGGTAAAAGCAACAGAAAGCGGTGATGACATCAATGTATTACCTCTTATCTTTGCGGCAAAGCTGTCACATTATCAATGTATTTTCTGCACGATCAAATTAAATCTGCCAACGACGCCTCTGAGCCTTCCCCTCACTCTCTAACTTAGTTAGTAACCTGTAAGAGATGGAGTGTACAATATGTGGGATCATATGGAGACATTCCCGCAGTAATCATCACAGGATTAAATTGAAACCCATAGTCTTCTGTCCCTGAACGCGACTAAACACTAAAGAGCTTTCAAAATACAATCAGCCTCCGTTTGTTCATCCAAATATTTACAGCCACAAACAACTTTCACAAATACAGCCAGCAAGAGAGAAAGCCCCCCTGCCTGCCACAGGCAGCTCCTGAGTGGGTAACTGTTGTGTGACTGCCGTTGTTCGCTACCGAGCTGGATGCAGCCTGAAAGTCCAAATTACACATTAGCCAACCCTGGCCTGCAGAAAGGCCATTAACCTGAATGGTTGCTGATTGCTCCACTATTAACACGGCATTGAGTCACCTCCCGGAGAGCCGGACCCCAGACCAAGGCAGGTGTTTCAGTACCCCTCAAGGTCTCCGGTTAATCAGCGTAAACAAATGTTGTTCCGTTGTCACGGCAGCGGCCACTTTAGCCTGATGCATGCCACGCCGTTATGGTTACGGGCATTCAACCCCCCCCTAAAAAAAATTCTTTATTGAGTTATGTACTAATTGTGCCCCATCTGGTGTAACTGACCTACCCTGTTGCGATGCAAAGAGGTCATTTGACTGTTCGGGAAAGTCAAGGAAGAAATGGAAAATGGGAAATGTGGAGGAAGAGCAAAGAGAGCGAGAGAGAGAGAAAGAGAGAGAGAGAGAGAGAGGGTGAAAGAGTGTGTGGTGGGATAGAAGGGAGGATGGCTGGTCAGCTAAATGGACCATTTCTCCAGCATGCTGCCAGTGTGGCCCGGCCATGCCTAATTTATTTCCTCCTTTGCCGTTGTTGTCCCTTCTACTCGGTTGATTAAACCAACCTCATGCAGCTATGCTCAACAAATAGCCTAATTGCGTACGACCTTGGTAAATGATACATCAGCCCTCTCCTCCAGAAGAGCCACCTGCACCAGTAGCAGCCAGCCACCGCAGCCCAGCGCCCCCTCATTGCACGCGGGCACACACGGCATCAGCCAAAGCCATTTCTCTCGCAGCCGTTCCCACAAATCACCGCGGTGACACAAGCTGGATGGATCATTGAAATGGCACACATTTGTATCCCTTACGGCTTCCATCAGATACAAGCAGATACCCATCTATTATTACCTTCCATTTACAACTTAGCTTTGCAGAATCCGCACCCACGTCAGGACAAAATGAGCGAACAAAAACATTCATATCTACTCCTCGCAGCAGCTGCAGTCGCCAGTGCCACACAGAATTCTCATTAAATTTCATTAGATTCCTCTCCCTCTCTCCCTCTATCTCCCTCTCTCTGACTTTCTTTTGGGGAACAGGGAGGCAGCGGGCTGTTGGTAGTTTGTGTTCAAAGGAAGATCTGATGGCTCTCTCTGCGCGGTCTCTGGTGGGATGCAGATGACTGGCTGCTCTCTCAGAGACGCCATCGTACCTAATGAGCCCAGGCTCCAACAGAGATAGGAACAGAGCTGCAACACACACGCAATAAGCCCGGAGAACCCGCCAGCGATGCCCTCCAATCCTGTTTGTTTACTGCCGCCGGCCACACCCACCCCTCCCAGCCGCCAGGCTCGGCTCTTGAGCGATGCTCCTGCCTGCGGCAGGACACTGATGTGTTTCTCTGGAGGGATGTGTATCCTGCAGGTAAACACCTGGAGGCTGAAGAATTACCTGTCCAAAGCATGCGATAGGCTGTGTAGAGGGTTTACCGGGGACTGTTGACAAAGTCCGAGTCATCCGTCTACATGATCCTGACTCCCTGCCTGCGCTCTGGGTGGCACAAGCCACACTGCTCACTCTGTTGCCAGATAGGGGTGCGCGCAGCATGGGAACATAGCATGGAGCCCGCTTCCGAAGGGGAGAGAGCACTGAATAAAGCACTGGTGAGATGACCTCTACCAGAGAGACTCAAAGGACGGAGAGACGCCACGTCCCTCGCAGCCAGGCACATCACACACATCACAACCGCTGTTGCCTCAGAGCAGGGATAGGGATTTGTTGATAAAAATAGGTCACAGCACCAATAAACACCCTGGGAGGATGGATGGGGTAGTGTGTGTGTGCGGGGGGAGGTTAGTAGAAAATACGAAAAGAAAACTTCTGTCTTCCCAGAGAGGTGACTCCCAGCAGTCATCATCAAGCCTCTGGTAACCTTTCACATCGTCCTCATCTCAATGACACCCAGAGCACAGGTGCTCTCCACATCTACTGGCTGGAACACACAGGGGAGCAACGCACAGTGTCACCCATTAAAATGCTGCTTTAGAGCTCTTCTGCTGTAGTTGCGGAGTTTCATTTAAGAGATGGTGGATGAGCCATTTTTTGCAAATATGGCCTACATGTGTAAGGTAGATTTGCAACATTTTTTTATCCAACCCTAATGAATCTGGTTTAAACAAGCATTTTTAAATTCCCTTCTAGCCAGTCAGAAACAAGTATTCCACAAAGCACCGGTACAAAGCGTGTTAATCCCTGCAGTCGAGAGCCAAGCCCCAATGCGCCCTGGCCTCCACACTCACTGTGATCCTGCATCATACACACACACGGCTATCCAAAGGCACAATAGCTTTAATCAATGCTTGGAAGGGGACAGCAGTCACTGGAGACAACTTTCATTAGGAGTTAGGTTATAAACATGAAACGGCCAGGCAATCTCTGCTCCTCTGGGTCCAGACCAGGGCTGCAAGACAGAGGGAGAGATGGATGACTGGGAGAAATAGACAGGTTTCTACAGGCAACACTCTCTCTGTCTCTCCGTCTCCTCTCTGTCTCTCCTTCCCTTGTCTCATCATCCCCATTCTCACTTCAGAGCTATCCTGACATCCAGCCTTTTCTGCTTGTTTATAGAGAGCTTTCATTCACGGCTCTGACTGACGGGGAACACGCTGCTGTGATTTGAACTGGCCTGTCTGGGCATAGACTCCCTGAGAATCCCAACTCGCTCCTAACCAGGGTCGGCTCCCAAACCATCAATCAGCTGATGATTTTATCAAGCAGAGACCAGTCAAACCCTCCGGCCCCTGTGCCTTGCTCCTCACTTCCCTCAATAATGTATTCGTTTCACCACTTTCCAACAAATCTGTCATGAGATTTATAACCAAACTTCAGTTCGTTAATCATTTACATATGGTCCAATATCTCAGGACTTCATTAAATAAATAATCTTGGATCACATCTCTCCTCAGATGTTTGTAAATCCAATTATTGCTACATCAAATTGGATTTCACTCTTATTATTTTAATTATTTCTTTTTGCTGCTGGATCCGGTGTTGGTGCTGGGGGATGAGGATGGAAACGGTGTGGTTTAATATCAGAGCTGCTGGTAAATGTGTTTGCTTTCATCAGGGCAGATGTAGTCAGTGCAAAGGCCAGGAGCTCGGCTCTGCCCGCCGCTTGGATGTACTTCCTCTGCTCTGACTTAATCACATTGCTGCGCTCCTCCAAGGTGTTTAAAGGACATTTGCACATGGTGAAATTTAATGTGGAGGACAAACATTGGAAAGAGAGGAGAAAGCTGGGTGTGCAGACACCACAGAGCGAAGAGGCTAAATCCAGTTTTAAACCTGCGTCCCAAATGGCACACTACATTTGACCCAGTGTATTATGGGACATTTCAGATGCATCATGGTAGTAACACAAGACTGTTCTGCTGGGAAACTTAACGTGAAGGCCCAATATTCCATTTTTATGAAACATGTCATATACTACTTACAATGCTGGTTACCAACGTATTGGTCCAGGATACTGGTTCTGCTTTAAATTATATTTAGCTGAATTTTATTTATGTTCAGTTGCAAGGAACACCAATAATGTTCCCGGGTCAAATTGACCCGGTGCATGTTTACCCAGCAGAAAGTATTTAAACATTTTTTATTTTAATTTTATTTTAGCTCAATTAATATCATTTTAATCAATATTCAGTGTTATCAGGTTTTTTACCTCTTACAGATCATGGAAAAGAAATGTGAAAAATTATGTTAAAAAACTAGACATTCAACACATTTGTTTTATTCATTCTTATTTTATTTAGACTTTAAAAAAGTTTTGACAGATTTTCTGTCATGGGGCCTTTATTTTGTTTGCAGCTGATATTGTTCTCTGATGCATGTTCAGGGATGAAGACCGACCTTTTTGACCATTTCTTTTTTGTTTTGTGAAAAATGTCTCCCTATTTATCTGCCCTCCCAATTGGTCTTGTCCAGTTCCCCCCAACCCTGCATTGTCTGCAGCTCTGCACTTAATTATTATATCGAGCCAGCTGATTCTTTTAACACTCCTCATCAACAAAGAAGCCTTTAGTCAGCTCACGTGTGGCAAGATTACACTCACCAACTATACTTTCGTAATTTAATTTATAGACGCCTGAGACCTGCAAAAAAGCAGTCGCTGTAAAGTGACGTGGGAAGATATATTTTCCTACATTTCTAAGGCAAATCCCAGGCAGTGCTATGCCAATTTGAACTGCCTCATATGCTGGAGTTTCTGGTCAAAGTTGGAAAAGCCGTAGTCAGGCTCGGACCACTGACTATTATGACATAGCTTGTCCTGCAAGGCAGCGACTTGGCTACAGTAACTATGCCGCACAAACCTCTCCTCTATTTAGCAATTTTTTTTATATGATAATTTCTCTTGGAGTTGATGGCTGGGGGACAATATCCTCATCAAAAAAAAAAAAAAAAAAAAAAAAAATATCATCTGACAATGTATCATCATGGTCAGAATTGATCTCAAGATTGCCTTCACTTTCAGACACTTCCTCCTCTTCATCACTATTCTGACCAAGGACGTGTTCCAGAGCATCCAAGGCTGTTATTATTCATATACATATTGCTAATCTTTTCAAACTCTGAGAGACCACAGATGCAAATGGTGGTAGGAACTCCTGTGGGAAATACAAGGTTCCCAACTTAGAATGATGCGATAGAATGTGTGGAAAGGGGTGTTTTTGAGGTCTAGGAACAAATTCTGGGTGTGCTTCTGTCTTCAGTCGTGTGTGTGTGTGTGTGTGTGTGTGTGTGTGTGTGTGTGTGTGTGTGTGTGTGTGTGTGTGTGTGTGTGTGTGTGTGTGGTCGGGAGGGAGGGAGGGATTTATTATTTTTACCCTTTGTATCCTCCATTCTCACTTCCGGGTCAAATTGACCCGAACAGTATGTGTGTAGTATAAAGATGCAAGGGGGGGTTGCAAACACGTTACATTTTTCATTTTCCATTTACATGTTCATTACAGTAATTAAGGCAAGGAGAAAAAAGTTTCATGCTCCAAAAATGATAAAAACATAACAAAAGGGTTAATAACACCTTCATAACCACTATGCAAATGTTTTTCAAAAACATTATATAAGGTTAAAGTCATAACTGTGTGACAAACAACAATGTCAACAGTGCTCACAACACTGAGACATAATCTGTTATTTCAACAACACATTTTAAATGCTTTATAAATGTATATAACAAAACAAATGTACGCTGCACAAAAAAATGTATGAGAATGTCATGTTTACTTGAAAGTTGCAATACTACGATTGGGTTAACATTCCAAAAGATTGCGGGCGTCAGATGACTCAAGGGTTAGGGAGTCCCGACTGTGCCAAATGTCATTGTGTCCTTGGGCAAGGCACTGAACCCTAAGATGCTCCAGGGAGAATGTCCCTGTACCCAATGTTAGTCACTCTGAATATGAAATGTAATTGCATTACAATGTATAATATGAGTCAAACACTGACCCAATTACTTTCCATGTGTTGATATATGGGCAACATACATTGTTTTTTAAATAGAAACACAACAATAATTTCTGTGTTTTAGTGTGCAATCACTGTACTATTCAGGTAGGTGTGTCTCAGCACAGCAAGCACACGTAATGGAGGTAAAATATTCAATGCAAACTTTTTGTGCCAACTGAAAGTGAAAAACAAGTTGTTTATTGTGATTTAAAATTATTTGTAGTACTTATTGTATTTAAGTAGTAATTTAGATTACATCAATGTCTTAGTCATTATTTCAAATGTTTTTTGGGACATTCCAACAATTGTTAATAGAAACTCATTATAGTTTGGCTTATTTATACTGCTAATATTGTATAGATAGATAGCAGCAAAAGGTTACTAAATGTGTGTGTGTGTGTGGGTGTGTGTCACGAAAATTTACCACCTTTTTGGAATGACCTTGGTGTCATTTTTTGTGTTTCGGAGAGCGATATGGCCCCAATATAGAAAAAAATTGAAATTAGGCCTATATGATAGAGCCTCAATTGTAATGAAAGAGCTTAAGGTTTTAAGGGAATATTCTAGGAGGACATTTTGCTAGGGCTAATGCCTGTCCCTACTCTAAGCCCTAAAGTCACTTTAAGCTCAACAACATATACCGGTAACTAACCATATCATAACATTTCCCTTCCTTGATTTAACTGTAAACTTACATTGAGGGACTTCGCAGTAATTCATGTCTTGACATAATTAGATTGTCTCAGTTGACAGTGGTATGTCACCTTTTATAAAGTACGACATATACAGTTATATTTGAAATGTATTTAGTTAGTTGACATATTCTGGACAATTTACTGATTGAGATGCTTTGAGAAGATTTTTTTCAGTTTTGGCCACAAATGAGTATAGTCAACAACATTATTTTAGTATAAGTTAACAGATGAAAACTTTTAAAAGTAAATTTTATCTAGGCAGTCACTTTAACACACAGTGTGAATGTACTACTCATTTTACTGAGAGGATAATTAGCCATAGGAACACAGAGATAGAGCCTAATGCAGAGCTATTCTTGAACTCTGGCAGGAAAAAACAAGTCTTAAAAGAACAGAAGGATTCCCCTCTTATCCTCTCATGTCCTCTGATCTGTTATTTTTTTTCACTAAAATCAACATGTTTTTCAAAAAAAATAAAAATGAAGTCTGTAGAAAGTAATTCTCAGTGGGCCTAGTTTAATAACGTAGTTTTTTCTTCTATTTCTTTTAGCTTGTTGTTGCTGTGGTTCTTCTTTTCTCTTCCTTTTCCACTTCGCATTACTCGTTTGTACATATAAATATAATGTACCATTTTTTTTAAATATACGTCAGATGATATGAAATTGAACAGTATAAAATAAAGGTAATGTGTTTAATATACACAATTTTTACTACTGTATACACATTTCAATATTTTAAAAACATATTCGGACAGTAGAAAACGAAGTACATAAAATGTAATTAAAGACTTTCCAATTCATTCTTTGCACGTGACATCACACCTACTGCCTGGCGGGCAAGAACATCAATCTTCCAGCATCGAAACCTAGTAAGCTAGGTGAAATTGCCCATTTTACCATACAGAATTTGGTGGCATGTGTTTTAAGGTGAAAACGACATGCCAGATAGTAATAATACATACATACATCAATTAATTAATGCATTAATTCATAAAAAATTATCTACCCTTATGGTAAAGTGTTACTAGTGTGCTTATTCTAACCAACAACACACACACACACAAATGTACGTAATCTAATTTGATAGAGAAGTGACTGACACACACACACGCTTTATTGGTCTTTATACATGGGTTTAGTTAATGATCGGCTATAATAAGACCACGTCAGCTATGTAATTGCTGACAACCGGGACAATTTCATATTGGTTGGTGTAAACTGGGACATTTTAGCGTAGGCAGGGTGTACGTATTCAGATGAAGACTTCACAAGATGGAACAGATTAGCAAACGTTAGGGGGAAGCTAGCTAACTAGTAACATCTTTGCTTTGATTATGAAGATATTCTTGTATTTCAGCTACAACAGCATTGTTAACCCATTCACTCTTGAAAAAAGTGTTTTGCAGTGTACAGTAAGGTGACAGATTCTCCATAGTTGTAAACAGGGCAGCTGACAGGGGGGGACAACCGGGAATGTTGTCCCAGGCCCAGTCCTGAGGGGGGGCCCAAATTTTGTTTTTGCACAACCATTTTTTTTTAGCGGGGGGCCCTAAACGTGGAGTTTGTCCCGGGCCCACAGATTCCTGTCGGCGGCCCTGGTTGTAAAAAGTCTGGTAAAGACTTTGCAAGCTTCAAAGCAATGAAAACATTAGCAGGTGCTGTGTATGGATCACAAGTTCTGAGGATGTTAAGCTTTTCATGATATCTAATTTTAACATTTGGTTGATTGATTGTAGTATTGGAAATCCAGGCCGCAATTCCACTGGCTGGCCACTGTTTGTCACCATTTTATCTGCGTTTCTTGCCCTCCAGGTATCCATGGTAATCACATGACTGCAAAGTATTAATTCAGACTTGGCTCTTTTCATTCATCCCTGTTCCTGGAAGCAGTGCGAAACAGCAAGGCAGCACGGGAGTCTCCAGAGTTACTATGTCCACTGCCAGTGACGCTCTATGCTCCCCATGGCTCACTTTGAGTGAAAGGAACTAGCCATTGTGTCCTTTGTTCAAAATATAACACCCTAACATCTATAGACATGTTTGGAACCAGGCCTCATTTAAAAGCTGCGAAAAAGGAGGGTTAAGGAGGATGAGAGGGAAAGCTGAACGTTTACAGGTAAGCAGCAGAGCCGCAGTCACACTAAGTGAAGGGGTCGTTAATGCTGCCTCGACCCCTCTGCTGTTATCCCACTGTGGTGTGGACGACGGTCCAATGGTTAGAAGGAGAGCAGATTGTCCTCTCTGACCCACTCCTACTAGAAAGATCATTACTGCAAATGGACGGGAGTGGTAACTAAATGCCTGGTCATTTGGAAGGACAAAAGTAGAGCCAGCAGAGAGCAGTGGAGAGAGCATGAGGACAGACAGACCCAGTTAGTTATTCTCCTCCTCACTGAAGGACAACAGGAGTGCTCATTGGGCCAGCAGATAGCAGGGTAGGTAATGACCCTTAATCAGAAGAAATGCACTACTCTCCTCTGCTGATGCCACCCAGTGGAGGGCTGGACACTCTGAGCCTGAGCTCTGCCAAGCCATTGTATTAACATTCCCTCAGAAAAGATGCACGCCTGGGCATATACCAGGGACAAGTTGGACAACTGGGATGGCTGGATTGTTGGTAAGCTAGTTTAGGTGGTTAATTGGCTAGTTTGTTGGCTTGCTAGTTGGTTAGAAGTGTAGACACTGTTTGGTTAACTGTTAGATGGTTAGCTGGTTAGGTGGCTGTGTATGTTTAGATTATGTGGATGTGTAGTTTATGGTTAGGGGTTTCCTGGTTAGGTGGCTGTGTAGTTTTTGGTTAATTGGTTAGCTGTTTTTTTAGTGGGTGGTTAGCTGGTTAGGTTGTTAGGTAATTAGGTGGTTGGGTAGCTAACTGTTTAGGTGGCTGAGAAGGTATAGGTGGCTTTGTGGTAAAGTAGCTAGATAGTTAATTGCTTATTTATTTTGTTAGATGGCTGGGTGGTCAGCTGGTTATATGGCTGCCAACTCTTACGCATTTGATTGGTTTCACACCGTGTGAGACTGGGATTCACCTAGACCACAGGACAGCCTTACAACCCATCATGTGGCCTCTGCTGTCCCCCCATTGGCCGGCATGACACTCCTGATGGTGCCATGCTGCTCTGGGCCACACCTTCCTGTTCCTACTGTGAGACCCCCTCAGTGGATTGTGTTTCTCCTCTGTAATGCACCACTCTCAGCCTTGCCCACCTTCCGCTATTTATTTACCCTGATCCTGGAAATAGAGAGGCAAATGAAAACACACCTTTTTCATGATTTTCTTTTTCATTCAAGTGCTTTCCAGCTGACTAAAATTCAAATTTATGCTAATGCGCTGGCTCCTTCTCCCTGCCTGTCTCGGGCTTGTTCGCACGGGAAGACACGGGAGACGGGCTAGAATTAATGACATTGCATCGGAGGTAATGTTTGCCGCGTTTCATTAGCTGGTATATCTTTAATTTCCAATAAACACAGTAATTAGGGGAGGAATCCGTGGAGACGGGCTCTGCCGCTGCTGTGGTAACAGCTGTAACCAAATCTGCACAGAGGTAACAGCAGTCAAGTAGGGCTTTCAGCTTAACCAAATCCAGCCGCATACGGGAAAGAATGGGACGGGGCTAGGATTCAATTATATGGAAATGAAGCCCACCAGCACATGGCAAATAGCAGCGCTGCCTTTCAACAGAAAAGAATGAAGAAGGAAAATAACACGTGAGAGCATCTGCAGGAAAGGATTGACCTGAGGCACAGGTCTATATTTCCATATCCGTGTTAAACATATGCAAGAACACATCCACGCATCTGGGCGTTTTCTTTTAAATCTTTTCTTGGATAAACATTTTCCTTTTAAAGGATTTGATCTTATGAAGCACCTAAGAAGGGAAGGGAAAATGAGGGGAATGTTCCAATATCGTCCACTAACATATTACACAGAATTGTCCTCGTTGTTGAGCGGAGAGGGCACGGGCAGAAATTAATCATACACATTAAAGAGGACGACTACTGAGACTCATGTAACAGAAAAGCAAATTACCATCCTGACCTTTCTATCTTTCAAACATCCCGGTGACCCAGCGCATTACTGCAGCTCTCCAAGGCTATTCGGGGAATCGTCTAACTGAGGCGTGCTAAACTCAGACTTTAAAGAAGGGAGACAGAGTGGAAGAAAACAAATTCTGGTATGGAGAGAGGGAGAAAGAGGGTGAGAGGAGTGAGAAAGGGAGGTTGAGGGTGTTCCAGGAGAAGGAAAGCGTAATGGAAACTGACACTGCCTGTGTTCCATTGCTGACCTCCCAGTCAGCTTCCTGTTTGTCTCCACACAAACAAAGAGTGAAGTAGCGAAAGCTAATCGGCTCTGGTAGGAACCCAGTTCACTACACTACACCGGTTACATTATTAACACTTTGAGAAGGGGACTGTAAAAAGCACTGAAGTACTGCCGTGGCTTTGTTATCCTATGTGGGAGGACAGGGTGCTCTAATAGCAGGCAATAAGGGGAGGGCTAAGAGGGGCACTGTTGGTAACAGGCTGGTAATCGTTTTGCTGGGTTATGGGTGGCGGGGCCGATGATCCAATTCCCCTGAAGGAGAAGGCAGCATCGTGACTGGCTGTTGGCTTTATACACCCTTTAGACAATCTCTGCATATCTGGGATTAATTATAGCAGACAATACTAGAAAACAGATCGACTGACACCCATTCCTCTTTATAAGTCTATCCAGCCCTGCTCCATCCTAACTGTCCTCCTTCCCAGTCTCACTGACTCCTGCCAGTGGGCCAGATCACAGGCTGTCTGAGGGAAATGTCAGCCACCCTGGGTGTGTTGCAACAGCCAGGTTGTCCCCCTTGCCACCCCCCTGCTGCAGCTTACAGTCAGGCACAGCTTTGCCTCCCAACCATGGATGTCCCAGCCCAGCATGAGTCGGGCAAACGTTAACACAGGAAGCAGCCATTACAGTATGTCCCTGATAATAGACCATGGGATGGGAGTGTGTTATACACTCCAGTCTGATAAGTGCTGGTGGCTTAAATGTCCTGTTCTGAGGAGAACAATAAGAATGGACAGCTCCATCTGCTGCCATGAATTCCTCTTCATTTTGCCTCCTTCATTCTGCTTCATAGACATGCTCAGTCGCCCTCAGCCGGGAGGTGGACTTGGCCATGTGCGTCAAAAGTCAGAACTCAGTGGCTCATCTATCTCCCTTCTCCGTTGATCTTTGTGTGAGCATATGGCCGGAAAGGCGAGAGACTGACGTGTCTCTGTAGGGTGGATCAGGGCAGAAGTAACAGGCTGCTGTACCGAGCACTGCTATGTGCAGCCTGGGATATAGAGCTCTGTAATCTACCCAATAGGCAGACAGGGGCCAGATGCTGGGCAAGACGGGAGGCTCTCTACTCATTAAAGCTCCATTACCGTAAAGTCCTCGTTAAGGAAAGAGAGAGCACTGTGAGGAGAGGCCGAGCGAGAAGCGTGAGGAAGGAACAGAAAACACAATTTATTTTAAATCGGTAATAAATGTAGAATTTTAGGAAAAAAAATGTTGTCTCCATTTCCTTGTTGTAAAATAGTACCTAGGCCGGAGAGAGAGAGAGAGAATGAGAAAGTGAGGAGAAGAGACAGCGAGAACGCATTGTTTACAAAAACAAATCTAGCATATTTTCTGTTTTCTACAGTTCTCCACACACTGCATCACCTTTGAGAAAAATGTTCTTTCTGACACCGTCTGTGTCTCCCTCAACCAGTGCCGCCTTATTTGTGAAAATGCATTTGGCAACAGGCCGTAAAAGAGGGGCTAAGACGAATCAGAATTCTACCTGGACCAACACTCAGGGAGATGTTAACATGGAGCCCTGGCACCTCAGTTGAAATGAGTTCGCCTCAGTTGATGTTTCACTGTTGATTAAGAGACACAGGAGGAAATAGGCTTCAACTCTGTTTAGCGTGGAGCAGCAGGTGCTGCGTTTGACATGCAACAGCATCTCTGTAGGAGCAGATCACATAGAACAGCCTTTATTCACTCTGTAGGAGCAGAGCACATAGAACAGACTTTTATTCACTCTGTAGGAGCAGAGCACATAGAACAGACTTTTATTCACTCTGTAGGAGCAGACCACATGGAACAGACTTTTATTCACTCTGTAGGAGCAGATCACATAGAACAGCCTTTTACTCACTCTGTAGGAGCCGATCACATAGAACAGCGTTTTATTCACTCTGTAGGAGCAGATAACATAGAACAGCCTTTTATTCACTCTGTAGGAGCAGATAACATAGAACAGCCTTTTATTCACTCTGTAGGAGCAGATAACATAGAACAGCATTCTAATTCCTTTCACCCTCCTCCCACTCTGTCCTCCTCACTGTAATAGCCTCAGCATTTCATAGCTGCATATGTTGCTGCTTAGAGCACCTAGGAGATTTACACCATTGTCAACCAACCAGGGTGCAATCAGGAATGCATTTCCCATAAACCCAAGCTGATATGTCCACAGGTCCTGCATAGCTGCATGTTGAAAAATAGGGATAAAGAAATACAAAAAAACGAAACCTTTTTCTACAATTTATCTTGTCATAATGTCCAAGTTTCCAGTCGTACTAATCTACAGGTTTCTTTCGATCTGTCATAAAAAAATTGAAAATAAACAGTTATGGATTCTGCCGTGTTGCATTGTATCAAACATAACTACTCTTTATTGATTCCTTATTGTTTTGCCCTGTTCCTTCCTTACCAATTTCATCATATCTCATTTTTATTGAGCTCTGTCCCAATAACTGCCAATGGATTCATGCGAGTTGAAACAAGTCTAGCCTTTTTTTCCCACATTGCTCATCTGACCTGGAAGTCTTGCTCACCAGCCTGACAACCTCAGTTGCTATTGTTTTGTACTACATGAGGCTTCCCAGCCACTCGATTCAAACCTTGACTGTGGTGATCAGCTTTGTGATTGGAAACAGTGTGCTTACACACCTGGGAGGCTTCAAACATAGCCAGTCTTACATCATCAGACAAAGTGCATTAACATGAAAAGTGCCCTTAACTCTCGACATGTCCAAAATTGCAGAATGTACAAAATTAAGCCATTCTCAACTCAGCACACAAGGACCTATGGTTCTTGCTATCTATGCTTCTTGTTAGGTGAAAGGTCACATAGAATTCACTCTTCATAGGGGTACCCCAGTGTCATAGCCAATTTCCCAACTTGGTCACATTTCCATCATGGCTGCCTAATAATCCCCCACATTCCTAATTGGCATAAATAACTACTCAACCCTCCACCTGATAGCTAATGTGTGGCGAGCTTTCTGGCGCAAAATGGCTGCCGTGCATCACCAAAATCAATGGTATTCTGTGTGTGTGACTGTCTATGGAAGTAGGTGCTACACATTGGTGGTGGATGAGGTGGGCTTCCCCCCATTACTATGTAAAACGCTTTGGGTAATTGAAAAGCGCTCTATAAATACAATTAATTATTATTTATACCCGTTTTAAATCTGGATGCAAGTGTACATTTTTGGATTAACCATATTCTTTGTAGCTAAGGCTTAACATTTTTTTATCATATTAATACTGCATTGTAGCAGATTTCTAAATATTATTTAAATATATATATTTTTTTCATTAAATGCATCTAAATTAATTTCATCTTCATCCGACACAGTAAAATGCATGATTTGTATGTTTTTTCAAAAACGTGTTTTAATGCTGTCACAATGTCTGTAGTATTTGTTCTTGTTCCTTGTCACTTCAGGGTGGTTTCTCCCCCATGTGTTTTGTTGTGGTATTGTTTCCCGCTCTTTGTGTCACATGATCCCATCACATGTTTTTGTCAGCCTATCAGTTCTGTTGTTTAGTCCACACCTGCCCCTCCTCCCCTCGTTAGTATGGTATATAGTTCTGTGTGTTCGTTTGTTTGGTGTGGTTCATTGTTCCTGTCCAGTTATAGCCTGTGCAGCATTTTCGAAAAAAAAAAGTCAAATTTATATTTTATATAATTTTATAAAGCCCTTTTTTCATCAGCAGCTGTCACAAAGTGCTTTTACAGACACCCAGTCGAAAACCCCAAAGAACAAGCAACAATGGAAAATTGAAGCACAGTGGCTAGTAAAAACTCCCTAGTAATTTGCTTCCCGAGAAGAAACCTAGAGAGGATCCAGACTTAGTGGGGTGGTCATTCCTCTTCTGGCTGTGCCGGGTATAAAGTTTAAGAGTGCATGTCCAATTAAAGCCAAGATGTTTATCAGTACACATTAAAGTCCTGTGAGTAGTCCTGGGGCATGAATATATGCTGTTGCAGAGTGTTAACAGGAGTTAAGGCAGTAAAGGAAACAGAGTTTAATCTTGAAAAACACTTACCTAAACAAAAGGACCTGGATGCGTCAGAATACTTTATACATTTTAAGAACACAAAACTACAAAACATACATATATACACAATGAAATAATGAGTGACATCTAACTAAACACAAACCAGGAACTAAATACAGATACTAATGACTGAATAAGAGTCTGGTGTGTGTTGTTGGCTGTGATTTATTGGATGGGAAGTCCAATGGACAACAAAAACACATACCCGGAGTTGGTGGAAAGCCACCAACTCAGTCACTCAGACGGGGGGAGACTGTTACAGTCACCATGAAGGTGAGAGAAAGAGATGAATAAAGCAGGTTCCTGGTAAAACCTTCTCTTGGATGGTACCAGAGGCACATGCCCCCTCTGATTTTTTAGCCAAGTGGATTTTCCTTTTAATATCAGTATTTGTGGGCACCTGTTTCCATGTGTTGCGCACAATGTGCCCCCTTAAAAAATTAGGTGCCTGATGCTTCTGGATGGTAGTAAATTGCTGGACTTCATTTTGATGAGTAAAAAGAGCCCAGCGTGAAGTCTTTAGGGGGACTCTACTGCCTGGCACCCTGCTCCAGCTAGAAGTCTACCGTACTCTTATTTATTGTTATTTTCATGAAAATGGCATCTATCCATTTATCTTTATTGATTTCTATTTTTGCAGATGGTGTCCAGCATATACCTGCTCACACTACATAGTAGAAATACCTTTTTTTATTGTGTTATTGTCATGGTAAAGCAGTCTGACTTCCTGGTTGGTCGGCTACAATGCTCACCCTCTTCTGCTACTATGAGGGAAGGACAGTGTGGTCCACAAACACACCCACATCCCTGTTCCCCAGCAGCAGAGTGATCTCAGCTTTATTGGTATGGAAGTTGGGTATGATGCGAGATATCTCTGGCTGGCAGGGAGCTGTGGCTGTACCGCCTGCCTGACTGTCCACCTGTCTGTCTGTCTGTGTGTGGCTGCAGAGCAGTAATCAGAGAGGTGCCTGACAGCCAGCCCGGCCACAACCCCCCCACTAACTGAGCCCCAGCAGAGAACTCTCAGAGGGATGGCTCAGCCCCATCCTGCAGCCCCCTGGGCTTTTAAAGGCCCCGTCTGTCTATCCACGTAATGTCGCTGCAACGACAGCAGCCCCCCCACACCTATCAATCGCCACAGCCAATCATGGCTCTCCGATCACACCCTAGGCTCTCCAGCCAGTCAACAGCTGCATGACTCTGCCAGCCTGACAATCGCTTACCCCACCGCCTTTGAAGTCTGTCAACTCTGAGCCTGTCACATTACTGTCAGGGTGGGGGGGGCACATGGGTGGACACACCCCTGACATACATCACTCCTCTCTCACTCTCTCTTTCTTTCACTCTGTCTCTAGAAATCGCTCGCTCGCTTTCTCTCTCTCTCGCTCTCTCAGGTTATTCCCCTGGCCCCATCAACCCCACTCATCTGAACCCCCACAAATCCATCCACCCAGCCCCACTGATTCCAAGCACGGGCTCCACATCACTCAGAAGAAAAGTAATGGACAGAAATATGAAATGACTTTCTGGGCCCTTATGTGAAAGCGTGGCTCGCCTGTACATGTCAGGCAATACTGCTGCAATTATCGGCACTCACAGACACCCCTTCGCCAGTGGATTAAGTTTTAATTCCAAGCCTGCAATAAAATGGATGCCCCAGATATCATGTGGAAGTAACTTAATGTTTCAAGCTTGCTTTCTGGAGTGCAAGGACAGTATTTTATGAATGTAAGAAGCAGAGGTGGTGAAAATGATGAGGACTGATATAGATATGACATTTGTTATCGAGTCACAGATCAGCATAGGTTCAATAGGTTGCTGCCTTTAATAGGAAGCTAAACTGATTCTATTAAAAAGATTCTTTTAATTTCGGTCTTGTATTTGGTTCAATGTTGTTTGCCCCTCCTGAGTCACTGAGGCAGTATTTCACTCTCCAAACATTCAGAATGAATCATAAATTATGATTAATATAATCAGCAGTTAATGTTGAAAGTTTGGCAGAGGTCAGTTGAGAAAGAGAAAACATAACTGTAGCTGACTTTTATGGTGTTGCATTTCTAAAGATAAAAAGAAAATATATGAAAAATGGGGGTGTTGCACCAACAGACTGAGCTTCCCTGCTTGGGACTGATTTCTGAAAAAATGTCTACAACTTCAGCAAGCTGTCAAACTATCCTAAAGCAAGCAAGGCTACAAGCTGTTTGTGTCAAGTGTCCGAATAGTCCAGCTGGCCTAGTAGTTCATTCAAAAGGTTAGGGTTTATGCAAGCTTAGAGTTAATGCAAGCTTGTACTGGCAGATTTTCAAGAAATGAAGAAACTTGTGTGTAAAACATATAAGAAAAGCAATATCTGACTTCTACAGTATATGAACACATTTTGAAATTGTACTGGAAACCCAGTCACATTCTAAAATACTGTCAAAGTTATTGAAAAATAGTGTGTGTGCCAAACTGCCTCCACAGATAATTTTACATTGAGTGCCTATTGCTCAGAAAAATACAAAAAAGGCTGTATTTTGGAAAGAACAGATATTCCTACACAATTGAAAAAATAACCCAACAGTGATAGCTAGAGGTTTATTCAGAGTTGAGTTAACTGTCCTTAAATATCATGTCCCAAACTCATGGAAGTGTTTGCAAAGCAGCTTTAAGCTTGACATGTTGATACATCTCTTCTTTGGTGGACCTGGTGAGCAGACTGACAAACATCACATTTACTGTGCCAGAGTCGGTATTGTGGTCTAATCTCTCGACTCCAGTCTACACATGCCCCCTGTCGGTGCGCTAACACTCTGTCTCCCCCTACCTGTCTCCCTGGCTTCTGCCATTAATAAAAAATAATCATGTGTTTGTCAATGGAGCTAGCTAATAGCTGGCAGACAGGTCAAAATAATTACAACTGCTCAAGTCACTGCAACTGGTTCAGTTATCTTTTACAACGTTTCACTCTTTTACCAGAATGTGCATCTGTCTTACAGTAGTTCATAATGAGTCATGTAACAAAAAAAGGTTGTAGTGGGTCACAAGTTGCACGCAAATGGGTTTTCATTTTGGAATATTGACAACTGGCTGTTGAAATGTAAGTGTTAATCTTCTACATTTCTCATATTACCCAAAACAGGGAAAGACTACTTGTAAAAGGCTGAGGGGGTATGTGTTCTTTAAACATAAAACTGGCCAGGTGCTGTCTTATTTAAGTTGGAGATGCTATGCAATGTGGGCAGCTCTCGCTCACCGTTTGTATGGTCTACCATGCAAAATTACCATTGGAATTCTAAAATAAATGCATTAATTTAGTACACTTTAAATGTTGTTTTGAGGGATTTTTTGGTGTGATTTTTTTTAAATCCCAGCAATTTAATTAGGCTTTTTCATATGAATGTTGTGGTAGATCAAGCTTAGACTTGTGGGTTATGATGGGAAACAGCTGGACTCAATTTATACAGGATTACAGAACTATTTACATTCTTTAAAAATCAACTGGTATCCAATTTATCTGCCCCCAAAAAAGATGTAGAATCTAAGGATCACATCTTAGAAATATAAAAACATCTTACTTGACAGAACACACAAAAAGTGTGAATTGTTTGTATTATTTCTACAATAAATACAATTGTAATCTGTTCCCTTAAAGTTTCACCCACATTGGCTGATTGATTTACTGGTCTGAAACCCTACCAACTCTGTGACTCAAACACCCTGCCCACTCTCTTCTTAATCCAACCCACACATATTGACTGAAAGGCCAGCGAGTTAGAAGCGATGCATGACTTCAACTAGAATGTGTACTGGAGTTCATTTAGGGTTCACGAATACTTTATATTTAGGTGCTGGATCTGAAAAATGATTCTATAAGAGATGCAGGAACCAGTTGTTAAGTGTGAAAAAGTTAATTGAAATGGGAATATGTTAATTGTTGCCAATGGTGTATTCAAAACAAAAAAAACATTAAACCTGTACTAGTGCTAAAATGGAAACGTAATGTTAACTTAGACTCAACCTCAAACAATTGTTCATTTTGTTTCTCACCAAAAGACAAAAACAAGTACATAAAACATGTTATCACTTTGACAAAAGTTAATCTCTTGTCAATGCTTTTGAGGTAAAAAGTAAATAAATTATCTACAGTAACTCTTAGTGCCACTATATCAAAATCCTACTGAATATCAGCCAGCTAAGGTGCTGATAATGGGGGCATTAGTAGCCTGGGCCAGTTGGGCTCAAAGGGGGAGGTTACCATTTTTGCATACCATCGATGTGCTCTGGTAACTGTTGGTGGATTGGATAGAAACTGGACTGGGCGGGGTCTGCGTGGCTGACAACATCCTCCACTCTTTCCTTTAATGTCATTTTAATAATTCTGCTGCCTTGTAATGGCAATCAGACCCCCGCTTTCCACCACCCTCCCTCTGCTCCAGGGCATCTGTAGCCCCTCAGCAGCCAGACCACTGACTACCCTACAGCAGAGCAGCAGACATGAAGCGTTCTACACCATGTTGAAGATGAAACAAGGAGACCAAGGGAGCTGCTTTATATTGGCCCATGTATATCTTTGTGGTCGATGCTTCAGGCAGCAAGGGGCTGGGTATGTGGACCAGGCTGGCTATTGGATGGGGGCCTGGGTGTGTTGCCGAGGCTGGTGAATGGGGGCAGCTGGAGGAGCTAGAGCAAAGCAGCGACCGACGAAGGCAGGAGGTCAAGGCTCAGCAGGATGGCAGGGCTTTATCTCCACATCCTGCCGGCGATCTGTCATCAGCCATAGTTTTGGAGCTACACGGACTGGCTCGACGTGTCTGCACAGTCTGCGTGTGTGTGTGTGTGCGAGCGCATGTGTGTGTGTGCGCGCAAGCGGCAGTGTTTGCTCATGTGTGCTCGCACAACGTGTGCCAGGCAAAAGTTGCATTACGGCAGCGTGTTCCAGCGCATGCTGACAATATTTGATTCGTGAAGGCAGAAAAAAAACAGAACTGTTATTGTTTTTTATTCGCATCCTCCCAAGTCTGGATAAAAGTAGCAGAGGGAAATGGCTGTAGCATGCTGTTCTGATGGCAGGAGAGGGCTATGTGCGCTTGTGTGTGTTTTGAAGAGCTGAGGCTGACGCAACACGCTAACCCCTCTTTCTGCTGAGGGTCGCCTGGCACAGAGAAATGAGATCATCAGCCAGCCAGTCAGCCTATGGCTCAGGGCCACAGCTGGAGAAACTGCTCCCACTGCAACGGTGGAGCCAGAATGGAGCCGACACACACGGGCAGCCAGAAATCCACACAAAGACCCACTCCCTCACACACACTGCATCCTAGACCTACAAACACACACAACTACCACAGGAACATATAATATATCACAGAAGTATCCACACAAAATCACAAGCACTCACTAATTGTGGATGTTTGTTGTGTATTCATAGAGGCCTCTTGGGGTGCTTTTAACTCTGCCAGTGAATTCTGAAAGACATAGACGCTGGCGTCCAGGCATGGGTGGATCTGGGCACTGGGATGTTTTCAAATCATTTGGTTATTTTCCTTCATAACAGCTCCTGAAGAAAATCATATTAGGTTTCTAGAGGCCTGTGAGTGATAGCTGACTGACTTAGTTACTTACTCTGCTCCAGCTGCTACTGACACACCTGCAGTCAGTCTCCCCTACCTCACATCCCAGACTCCCTTTCTCCAGCCCAACCTCAACCACACTGAGCCTCTCTTCCTCTTCTCTCTCCACAGCCTTCCTTCACAGCTTTGGTGCTGCAGAAAACGAGGAATGGGGTGGTGAACCATGGAAAAAAAAAACACTACAAGTATCTCTTAATTAATCAGCTACACAAAGAAATGAAATGATAATCTGGTCTTTGGCATGCTTCAGTGGTTGGAGCTTGGCTAGGTATAAATAACCCAGAGCTAAGGGAGAGATAGAGCCAGTGCAGCTTAGAACCCAGATAAAGGCTTTACTTCCATTACAGACGCTCATGCTCAGCTAGGCGACAGAGAGCCAGGCCCGCTCTGGTCTGCTTGGGATTCTGGGCACGGCCATAATTTGTCAGCTCTGGAGAATGCCGTAATAGTCGCGTAATGGCAGTTTTAAGATGCACAGCTTCGCAGAGACACCAAGATAAGAGGGGTGGTGGCGGGGGTTGGGGGGTCGATGCATGTGTGTGTGTGTGTGTGTGTGTGTGCGCGCGCGCGTGTATGTGTGGAGGGGTTATAACAAGGCAGGCTGTGAAAGACAGTGTAAAAATGTCTGCAGATGGAGAGTGAAGCAGCCATATATCCTGGTTAGAGCCTGGACTCTGTTGTGGCCGGCCCCTGGGCCCTGACAGGCAGGCAGGCAGATGCATTACCTCCAAGCAGCCAACAGCCTTGGCTCCTTTATTAATGCACACAAACACACACACACACACACAGGTATGAACATTTACATTCAACTTCATAGACAGATTTCTACTTTTTATATTTACGAGCACACACTCTCTTACTCCTAGACACACTCTCTTACTACTGTGAACAAATTCTCTCTCACAAACACACACACACACACACACACACACACACACACACACACACACACACACACACACACACACACTGCTAGCCTGATATCTCTGCAAGAACTCATCACCTGGCTGACAAATTCACAATCAGTAACCAGGCGAGCAGCTAATGTCCCTTCAGATGGGCTTCTAGTCAGTCCCAAACACAAGTGGCTGCTCTAAGGAGAGTTGGCAGACTACAGCGCTGTAAACAAAAAATCAATGGTCATTCCACACAGGGCTAGGCGTTGTATACCCACATTCATTACCACCCATCTTTTAACACACACAACATCTCATTGAGAAAGTGTCACATCTTCATCGGTTGTACAATGGCAATTTCTGTCTGTCAGGTTTGTAGCTTTGCCGCTGGTAAGACACACGAGAGGTCAGTAATGAATATGTGTGCTGGTAAAGAGACATGTAGCACCAAAGGAAAGATGAAATGGGACTTTATCCTGTAATATGGAGCCCTGGAAAGTGCAGCTAATTGGGATCCTGAGGAGAAATAAATGTCTGCCCTACACAGTCTAGACCCCTCTCTGGCACATCGTCCTCTATTGGAACTGTCTGACGGTCTTAGTCAGTCTATCTATATCTCGCTCTGACTCTTTCTCCATCAATCTGTCTGTCTGTTGACTTTAACTTACGATTGTAACTCTCTCAATCTATATTCTAGTTTTAAAACAAAAACACAGTATGGTCTTATACTGTTGATGTAGACCAATTGGGAGGGGAGAAAAATTACAAAAAATAAAATGCAAAGCTGCTTGAATTTTGCGTCAAGAGTTGCATTAAGTCACCTGACTGATCGAGAGCATGCCAAGAAGCTTCAAAGCCAATTACTATTATTATTATTCCACCAAATATTAATTTCTGAATTTCATCTAAGTTACTACATTAGTATTAGCAAAACCTATACTTAAACCAATTAAAATACAGACATCTACAAGTTGAAGTTAACATCCAATTTAAACATTTTTATTTATTAGCACCTTTCTTTTATTTGATTGGTTAGACGAATGTGAAATCACATTATAACGAATGTGAATATAATGGTTTACTCAGCGTAATAAACATAATAATACTTACCAAATTGTTGTCTTTGTTTTTGTGTCTTTGATTCGTCAATCAAATTTTGGAATTTAAATTCAAAAACTATTTCCAAGTTCTTTGTATTGCTAAAAACAAAGTTTTATGCCATTACAAAATTCATTTAACTAAACATGCATAAAACACCATAATTTTACTTCAGTTTACTTAGTTCAGTATGACCATGTTTCTTGCTTCAATAATTTGTTGAGATTCTGTCCAAGACAACACTTTTTGAATTCATTTCTTAGCTTCACCCTACAGGACAGCATGTCCCACTGATGAACAATAGAGCATTCAAAATTATTGGTTAAAACATCATAAATGACACATTCAGAAGTTTCTGACCACTGTGTACATGCTTCTACACATCAGCCATGGCTCTTCAGTAACATATTTAATCATGTGATCCCTCCTGTTATATTCAATCACTACCTTTCTAAACCAAAGTGGATGATTTGCACACCGGCTGCCTTCCTTCTTCTCAGACTCCCTTTCCTGAATCCCAAACCGGTTATCGTCTTTCCCATGGACATCATGCTAAGCACAAAAAGTAGAAGTTTAAAGGGCAGACATTCTAATCAGACATCAACACCACAAACGGTCATCAAGAGCACTCAGGGGACTAGAGAGCAGCCCACATGAATGACTTATTAATGCGATGTGTCAAAGCCTCCCTGACTAGGTGTGCCAAGTTCCGTGCTCCCTGCCCTGTGCTCCAAGCCCAAGACAGTCCCTGGAGGGCAGAGACAGACCCAGTATTCACCAGGAATTGAAGAATAAAAATGTTAATATTCAAGTCAGAACAATTTAAAAGGATCACAACTTCAACATATTGATAGGTCGAATGGGAAAAAAGAAACAAAACATGTACTACCACATGTTTATTATTGGGCTATATCCCTGGAGAGACAGATATTTTCTCTGGTGTGACACTATATTCATATCAATCAAAGTGACAAAAGCTGTCACACTGACGGATATCTCAGTTGGCATGGTATATTTGGGTCCTTATTTTCAACAGTAAAGCCGTCCAATACATTTTACGAAAGCATTTTTAAAGAAAAAGGTCCTGACACACTTCCGGGAACCAATCATGAAGTTTCAAAGAGCTAACTCTTTGTCAAATCTGTATACAAGTAAAAAAATGTAGTCCCAACATAAAAAGATGGAAAACCATGTTGTGTTAATTGTGAATTCTAGAATATTTTTCTAAACATTTGTGTGCGTCTGGTCTAATGATGTATAATCTTGAAGTCATTATGAAAAATGATGACTGACAAAAATATCCCATCATATAGACGATATAAGCAATGGTATAAAATCGGTGTAAAACAGACAGACAGACGGGCAGGCAGGCAAGGAGACAGATGCTCTGGTTTAAACATCATTACTGATGCATCCCCATTCTCGACCAGGCCACTAATAAAACAGCCAGGTCTCCCTTGCTCTCTTTCTGCCTCTATCGCCGTCTCTCTCGCTCCCCTCTTTCCCCTTCTCCCCCTCTAGTCATTTCTCTCTGTCTCTCTTTTCCCCCACTCTCCCCCGCCCCAGTTAAACCATAATCTGCCATGACCAAATCTATGTTGTCATGTAGCTCCTCTGATAGGTTGGCATGTAATTAACTCCCTGGCATGCACTGTGGGTTGTCATTTGCATGGTAATAAATCTCTACAGACAGACAGCACCACAGACAGACAGACAGACCAGACTAACAAACAGACAGGCAGACAGACAAGCCCACAGACAAAGAGAGACTGGCCCACAAACAGACAGATAGACTTCCAGATACTGTAGACACACCATCCTAACAAACTGAAAGACAGACTGGCCCACAGAAAGACAGACAGGCCCACAGACAGACAGGAAACCAGCCCCCAGACGGATGTAAGTAAAGTTGTGTGCTTACTGTAGCTTTGTCAGGCATTAAACCCCTCTGCTTGGAGACGCAAAAGATTATCCACTTTTTCCAACTATCATTTTAGCCTGGGATGAGCAATCACCATTTTCAGGTGGCAGACAGTATTGACTAAACAATATGTTTAGTTTTGTTAATGTATTTAAACATGGAAGGCCTGAGTAATGAACATTGGGTCTATTGACTATATAAATGCAGTGGTACATCTGGAATTATATATTTATTTTCTTATATCCTGCTAGCCATTAAACACTAATTTCCTTTGGCCCACTTTATCATTCTAGAGGCAAATATTCACTGGAGATTCCTGGCTGAAGCCCAACAGTGACTTATCTATCAATTCTAACCACAAACACCAGACACTGTGTGTTATTGTGTATAAAAAAACTATGAATGGGCATTAGGGTGTAGTATTCAGTGTGTGTACATATGGTCAATTGATAGTGGTGGAGGTGTGTAGGTGATTATCTGTGTTTTGAAAGATGGATGCACAGAGTAAAGATTGCAGTCATCCGTCCTGGTCTGTCGGCTCTGTCAGGTGTAATGAGCGAGCCGGTGTGACCTCGAGCCTGGGTCAGATAGCTGATTAAACAGCCCTCTGTGTCCGAGGACAGGGGCACTCACTCTCCCCTCCATCTTACCCCACCTAAACCCCATGCACCTCCATCAGTCTCTCATACAACTCTCACATCCAGCCTATCCTACTTATTTGGGGTGGGGGGGCCTGTGGATTATTCAGACAAAGAGATGGACAGAGAGACAGAGTCGACGAGAAGGGCAGGCAGACAGACAGACAGACAGACAGACAGACAGACAGACAGACAGACAGACAGACAGACAGACGGTGTCCACACTGCCAGAGCAGCAGAGGGGAGCCAGAGACGTGTGGTTAGGACGGGGTCACAGACTGTTTGAAATCTGGCCTCTTCCACTTTGATCTAAGAAACTTCTGTGGAAGCTGCTCCAATCATCACAGAGACATTTTTAAGGGCTGCAATGAAGGGGCCAAATAGCTTGCCTGTTTATCAGCCTCATTCCAGCCACTGCATTTTATTTTATGAAAGCCATTGATTGTCCCTGTGGTTCTTACGAAGTCCGGCCCCCTATTGCCTCTTGTTGTGAATGCAGCCAGGCCATTAATCCAGCCTTCAGGAAATGGAAGAGTGGTTCAGAACACTAATAGATGGACAGAGGACAGGGGGACGGAGAGAAGCAGATAAACACAGTTCTGTCAGGGAGGCTAGGCAACATATCAGGACCACCATACATAGCATGCAGCCCCACTGTGCACAAAGCAGAAAATACAGTGACACACCGAGGCAGTCAATCAACAAGATCCTGGTCATCAAACATCACTGTGCAAATAGAAACCCCTACGTCTCCCAGCATAAGAATAGAGAGAGAGAGAGAGAGAGAGAGAGAGAGAGAGAGAGAGAGAGAGAGAGAGAGAGAGAGAGAGAGAGAGAGGAAAGGACAGAAAGCAAGAAAGAGTGTTTGCCAAGCACGAATGTACAGGCTGGTTGCCGTGGAAACCCTAGCTGCTTGGGATTATGAACTGATTAGCTGGCCTCCTTGTCGTCCCCTCCCACTGAGGTGGGTAGGCTACCTGGGACACACTTGAACAAACACACACACACATAATGCATGGCTGCCCGTTGTCTCAATATCTGTCTTTACCAATACATTCCTGTGTCAGAGTCTCTCTCTCCCTCTATTGGACTAGCTGACTCTACTTCTCTGCCCCTCTCAGCTTCTCCACCACCTCTCAGCATCTCCACCCCTCTCTCCTCCTCCCGCTCTCTTCCTCCACCTCTCTCTATCTGTGTGATGTTGTGGTCGGCTAATCCGTGTCTTATCTCAGTCTACAGCCCTGCTCTCATTCCCTCACCACAGCACCTTATCTGCCATCACTGTCAATCAGAGCATATCAGCCCCGCTACCTACAGCTGAGGCCAGGCTGCACCAGTCTGTCCTCGCTCACAGACTCCCTGCCTCAACCATCTACCCTTGACATTACCCAGCCTATGGCATTCAACACTACAGACACACACCTCATCAAGCGAAAGTACACATTTTTAGCACACTTTTACAATCTCTATTAATCACAGTCGGCCAAGCAAACACACACAAAATATATTTAACATACAGCAAGTTTCCCGTGCATCGTTCACCACGCCACTGCAATCAGACTGTGTGCCTCCCTCCTTAGGTTCAATCTGATGATACTACACTGCCCACACCAATGTGACCTCACATCCCACACACCAATATGACCTCACATCCAAAACACACACCAATATGACCTCACATCCCACACACACACACACACACACACACACACACAAATGTGTCCTCCTAGCCCACTCACACATCAGTGTGAACTCATAGCCCACATCAGTATTCGATGCTACAGCAGGGCAGGATGAATGTATACATGTGAAATAAAGATTATTTCTATATGTAAAGTGAATACAAATCTCTATAGGTTGAGTAAAATTGTCTATAGTAAATATATATGTGACTAAAATAATGTTTACAGGTAAATTAGAAATAATGTATATATGAGAAGTAAAAAAAGTTATCTATACTGTAGGTGAAGTAAAAATAATGTCTAAATTTGAAGACAAAAATAATGACTATAGATTAAGTAAAATTGTCTATAGATGAAGGAAACTAAAATATCTAGGTACCAGAAAAACAATGTATACAGATTGAAGTAAAAATGAATCATTTGTGTAACTGTATGTATATACAGTGAACCCGTGCTATATCGCGGTTCACCTTTCACAGTCTCGCTGCTTCACGGATTTTCAGGATGCAGCGGCTCAGCCAGAAGAGCAGTGAAATACTCTTTCAGTCACTATTTGTCCTACTGTATTTTGTATTTTTTTTTTTTCGAAAAACGAGGGTTCACTGTATACAGTTACAGTAGGTCCGGAAATATTTGGACACTGACACAATTTTCATAATTTTGACTCTGTACACCACCAAAATGGAATTGAATTAAAACAACCGAGATGCAATTGAAGTGCAAGGGGTTGAACAAAAATATTGCATGAAACATTTAGGAATTGCAACTATTTTCATACACAGTCCCCTTATTTCAGGGGCTCAACTGTAATTGGACAAATTAACACAATCATAAATAAAATGTTCATGTTTAATATTTGTTGAGAATCCTTTGCAGGCAATGCCTGCTTGATGTCTGGAATGCATGGACATCACTAAACACTGGCTTTCCTCCTTAGCCAGGCCTTTACTGCAGCTGTCTTCAGCTGTTGTTCATGAGTCTTTCTGCCTTACGTTTTGTCTTCAGCAAGTGAAATGCATGCTTGATCGGGATGAGATTAGGTGATTGACTCTATTCTATTTCTTTGCCTTAATAAACCTTGGGTTGCTTTTGCAGTACGATACAGTAAGTGTCATTGTCCATCTGTAAAGTGATGCACCATTTAATAAACTTTGCTGTATTAGGCTGAATGTGAGCAGACAATATATTTCCATATACTTCAGAATTTATCCGGCTAATTCTGTCTTCTGTCACATCATCAATAAACACTTGTGACCCAGTGCCATTGGAAGCCATGCATGCCCATGCCATCACACTGCCTCCACCATGTTTTTATTTTTTTGGTTCAGAACTGGGCTGGCTTTTGTAGATGTTGTCTGGCAAAGACTAATCTGGCCTTTCTATTCTTGAGGCTTATAAATGGTTTGCACCTTGTAATGAACCCTCTGTATTTGCTCGTGAAGTCTTCTCTTTATCGTAGACTTCAATAATCATATTCCTACCTCCTTGAGAGTGTCCTTCATTTGGGTGGCTATTGTGAATGTTTTTTTCTTTACCATGGAAAGGATCCTATGATCATTCACCACTTTTGCCTTCCATGGATCTCTTTTTTGTCAGAATGTACCAAACTCTTGATTTGGCCACTCCTTATGTTCCTGCTATCTCTCTGATGGATCGTTATTTATCTTGCAGCCTAAGAATGGCCTGTTTTACTTGCATTGAGAGCTCCTTTGACTGCATGTTGTGGGTTAAAAGCAATAGCTTCCAAATGCAAATGCCACACATGGAATCAACTAGACCTTTTACCTGCTTAATTGATGAGGAAACAGCTTTTGACTCAATTGTCCAATTACCTTTGGTCCCTTGAAAAAAAGGGATTTGCATATTAACGAGCTTTAATTCCTAAACCATTCCTCCATTTTGGATGTGAATAATCTTAAATTTAAGCTGAGACACTGCACTTTAAGCCCATGTTCATTATTTACTGTAAATGTAACTTGAATATATTTTGGTACACATCCAAAATAACAAAACTTGTGTCAGTGTCCAATTATTTCCGGACCTAACTGTATATGTGAAGTAAGAATAATGATTGGATGATGGTGAATTAAAGATAATATCTACAAGTGAAGTAAATGTTATGTATACAGGTGAAGTAGAAATAATGTCTCCAGATACTGTAAAGTATAAAAATTATATAAACTAGAACATACTGTAAATATTTCGACAGGTAAAGCATACTACTGAAAAATATTAAGGCTAAGTTTAGGTCCTAATGTATTATTTGTGTCTAAGGGTTTAGCTTAGGTATTAAGTTGGTGGTTAGGTATTGGGTGAGACATTCAACTGCAATGTGTAAGCCAAGTATGAGTATCTGGGAAGGCTTACAAAAAAAGGTGGAGTGGAAACTGACCATGCACATGCACCAAGGCAAAAGGTATTCGGACACCTGACCATCACACCCCTATGAGATTGTTGGACATCTCATTCCAATTATGGGCCTTAATATGGAGTTGCCCACACTTGCCCATTTCCCACTTTTGCAGCAATAACTGCTGGCACTTCTGAGAAGGCTTTTCAAAAGATTTGGGAGTGGGTCTGCTGGAATTTGTGCCCATTCAGCCAAAATAGCATTTGTGAGGTCAGGCACTGATGTTGGATGAGATGTTGGTGGTCGATGAGGTGGTTTTTCCCCTCACTATGTAAAGAGCTTTGAGTTCCTTGGAAGAAAAGCGCTATATAAGTTGAATGCATTGTTATTATTATTATTATTATTAGAATGACTGGCTCGCAATTGCCATTTCAATTAATCCCAAAGGTGATCAATGGTGTTGAATTCAGAGATTTGTGCAGGCCACTTGAGATCCTTTATACAAACTCAACAAACCATGTCTTTATGGACCCCGGTTTGTGCATAGGAACATAGTCAGGACATGACTTGACAACAGGACATGACTTCCCCAAACTGTTTTCACAAAGTTGGAAGCATCCACTTGTCTAAAATGTCTGTATACTGTAGCATTAAGTTGACCCTTCAGTGGAACTAGCCCAAACCCTGAAAAACAGCCCCAGACCATTATCCCTCCTCCACCGTTAGTAGAGTTGTCCACAAACATTTGGCCATATAGTGTATTAAAAACAGACTTGTAGTCAGTTCACATAAAGATGTTTTCCTCACTGGGACAAACGTCTACTATAGACGCCCAAATGGTGAGTGCACGCACTAACACAAACACACACACAATCCCACACAGTCCGGCCCACACATCACAGCCTGTCTAATCAGCAGTACTAATCCACATTGCAGCACGGGCGGTTAGTTCACAAGCCTCGCCCAGAGGGCAGCTGCTCCACAGGAAAAAAAACAAATCCCTTTTGGGTAGGTTTAATATTTTTAGGCACTTGTGCTTTTATGTGAGGGCAGGTGTGCTCTGGATGCCTAATGCTGAAGTAATTGTGGATAATGTAGTTTAAAGGACAGCTGCTGATGCTGGTTTAACAGGGATTCGGGTGGAGATTTATTGTCGAGGATGAAGTGGTTGGGTGAAAAGGTGGAGAGGTTTTGAAGAGAGTGAGAACGAGGGAGTTGGCGATGGGACAGCCTGAGCTTATCAGCCTAGAAGGATGAGGGAGGGACGAGAGATGGCTTAGTTCATCCCCATGCCCAAGCCTCTATTTGAGGCAGTGTGAGAGAGTTGGATGGGGCAAAGAGCTGGAGGACTAATTGGAAAAGATGGGAAATAAGGCATGACTCAATCTATATCCGTCACAAAGTCTGACCTGTACAGTATAGTCTGTATTGTTCTCCCTTAGAGCCATGTCTCCTTTTCTGTTCCAGCCCAACAGCTTGTTGGGATGAAGAGAGAATTGATTTAACAGACACTATTGTCAACTATGTGAAGAAGAGATGAAGTAAAGAATGAAAGTATGAGTCACACAGTATGAAGTGGCCGAGTGAACGGGGTTTCAAAAGAAAGAGTGAACGGGGTTTCAAAAGAAAGTAGGAGAGCTAAGAGGGAATTTAAATGTGTGCCTGTGTGTGTGTGTGTGTGTGTGTGTGTGTGTGTGTGTTTGTGAGGCCTGTGTGTATGTGAGTGTGTTTGAGGCCTTTGTATGTTTGTATGTGAGTGTGTGTTTGAGGAACAGTGCATGTAACAGATTTACTGAAATTTACCAGGATGTTTCTCTCCAACCCCCCCACCCCTTTTCCATATAAATAATGGTAAGAAACCAGTAATTTATAAATGCACCGTGTGATGTGAATAGGGTCAGTATGGGCTATGCAATGTCAAAATATGTCTATTCTTTAGTCTTCTGTGCTCTCCAAACTGTGTGATAAGAAATGCTTATGCTGCATGTGAGTGCAGTGTAGTAGCATACTGTAGCCTCTTAAAACAATCGTACCTCTCAGAAATCCTCCCAAATCACGTTCTCCGGACATTCATTTGAAAACATGATTATATTTTGAGTGTTTTATGTTTACGCTGCACATTTTACTATTAGGCTATATTAATCCTTCTATTAAGTTGCACCTTCACATTTTGTTACGCGGCTTCCTGCGAGAACATTCCATAGCATTTCGAAAATATATTCAAAACGTTCACGCTTAAGGTGAAGGTTAGGCTTGAGGATACTAACGGTTAAGATTAGGCATGACGTTACTAAGGTTACGGTTAAGATTAAGAAGTCCCATGGCTACAACATGGATGAATGAAATCCAACATCCTGGGTCATTGAATTTTATGTTTAATTTAATATTTATCTTAAAAAACTAAAGACCCTATATATATTTTTGTTGTTTTTCATGTGTAAAAGCATGTAAACGATAATGAATAAGACTTCTTAATGGATATTGTCAAGCCCCCAGGACATTATTTGCATCTAATTTGCGACATAATCAGTCTAGAGTGTCAATAGACCTACAAGGGTATGCTTTATATGTTCATATTTCACGTAATATGTTTTTTCAAACATAGCTAAATGTTGCTAGATGATGTCATAGGTTAACTAACATATTTGTGATGTAATTGTGTCAACTCATCTATTATTCTGCACAAGGGAGAAAGAGAAATAAACAACTACAAAAAAATGCATGAAAAGAATAGAAATTAAACTGGGAAATTAAACTCTTTACATTTAAAACAAAAGGGAGCAAACAATACAGATTCGTGATTGCACATGCGCAGCTCATTCAGGTCTATGTCAGCTGCGGTGCGGTCATCTGATTTTGCTGCCCCACCTTCTCGCCTGCTCACGCAGCTTCTCGCTGGCTCACGTGCGTCTCTGAGTCCGGGCAGAAAAGCAAGACCACACACTTGCGGGGCAGTAGTAGTACTAGCTACTTTATTCTACAGAAAGTAGCTAAGGTCTTTCCAAATATTTGCAAGATCTGTTGCTAGTGGCTTTTTTCAATAAAAGTTGCTAAAGAGGTCTGAAAATGTGCTTAATCTAGCAACAAAGTGGCTAAGTTAGCAACACCGTACTGGCCTCTTGTGAAAATCAAAACCTCCACCCTTACCGTTACAAGCAGGGACGCTGACGGGGGGACAACTGGGATTGTTGTCCCGGGCCCCGTCCTGAGGGGGGCCCAAATTTTGTTTTTGCGCATTCATATATTTAGTGGGGGGACTAAAATGTGGTGTCCCGGGTCCGGGGATTCCTGTCAGCATCCTTGGTTACAAGCACCATGCTTTTACACCAAGAGAGTTATACAGGGCTAAAAAGACTAAACAGTAGAATTTCTAACAAAAATGACTACATTGTCCTACCATGAAATTGCAAACAGCAAGAGAACCAGATCGGCAGTCAAAACCGTTGTGCACATAAACAGGAAAACAGCCTATTAGCCAAGGTGTTCCATGAAGCCCATGAAAAGGCTTCCATTTTACACTAAGCACAGATAATTACATCTTCAGCCAGAACAAACTATTTATGAATATAAATATGAATGCCCTACAAGAGAACTGGAAAAAGCAATAATGGAAAAAATGTCTGGGTCTTATTTAAATGGTATTATACAATGCATGTTTGGGTAGCCAGAAGGCTCATGTTTCATTTAATGTATGCTGCAACAAAAATAAACATTTTAAAAAGACGACCTTGAGAAATGATAATTTACTTTATTTCTAGAAATATAGATTTTTTAAGGCTAACAAATGATAATGACTACAATAAGGCAAGCAACATAACATGGCATCCCACTGCTGGTTTGCCTCTGAAGTTGAGAAGGGTCATGCCTGGTCGGTCCCTGGATGGTGGGCCAGATGCTGCTGGAAGTCTTGGAGGGCCAGTAGGGGGACTCTTCTCTCAATATTAGAACCCAATATCCAAGTGCCGTGAAGTGTCTCTTAGCCCTTTAGGGTGATGGGACACGACAGCCCAGACTTTAACTTCCCCTAATCATCCTCAGCTTCCAATTCACTCATGTATTCCATCTCATCCCCCGTAACAAAAAAAGATATGGTAACAATTTCTATGAAGTACATAATATAATGCTTTATAACATAATTTGTAATGCATTATAACGTAACTATAAGCATCCATCATAACTTATTTTATAAATACCTGCCATGTTGCTTTATAGATTATTACTTAAAATTGAACTTGAGTCTCTAATTATAAGTAATTCATCATGTATTATAAACATACTGATTTATAATCACAGATAATTTGGTTATAATACAAAATATTAGGAAAGGTTATGTATTATACCATAACATGATGTTATGTATTATAATATTTTATAAACATGTATAGTGCCTACATTTTTGGTGTGTATTATACCATAATATGTAAGCACAATGTATTATAAATCACTATTGTTTGTTATTGTATGCCTTAAGTAAAGAGGTAGTGCAGCCTAAACTCTGTTTTATAAACATTAGTGTCTATGTGTATGGTGTATAATATACCATAACATGAAAGCATGATGTATTATAATGCATTATAAATCACTACATATAACATGTCAGCAATACCTCTAAATATGCTCAGGCTTAGATTATATTTATATATTATGTTTATGTTACAAGTCTAAAATGGAGATGTTGTCAGCAGATGTTATGCTGAATTTACACTGCAAAATAATGAGACAAAGTGACCATGTTGTTCAATGGCATGCATTCTCCATGATTTATTAAAACAGTATTTTCTTCAAGTCATATTTTGGCAAATATCAATAATTTAATTCAAACTTCACAACTGCTTTGGAGTATAAAGTAATTTGACATTTAAAATAAATAATAAAGACCTCAAATTAGAAACACTATTTAAACATCAACACACTTCTATATGTCCTTCTGTATTAACATGCAATCAAATAACAGCATTTTCCCTGGAGCAATTCCAACCGTAGGACTTGGTCACCAATAACCTATTTGTTTTGTTAAAGCTATACATTAGGATCGTAAAGTTACATGACATTACTCCCAAAGGATGAGTTTGCCATACTAGTTGTGTCCATTTATATATATCTTTGGAGGCCCATGACAACCAACTACTAAAATCAACTTACAGAAGAAACCCATTCAAACACTGTGATGATAGCTAGCTACATGCCTGCTAGCTACATATTGTAAGCATAAACTGCTATTTAATTAAGAATATTAACTTTTTTTATGAACTCCTCTACATCCCATTCAAACATGTTCCTTGACCTTACCTGAACCATATAAAACTAACCAAATTAAATCTAAAAACATAGTTACACAAACACAGAGCTAACATTCCAACACCATTTTGTTTTCCATCCACTTCCATGTAAAACGTAAGCATTAGCAAACATCCATTACATTCAATAGGAAAGGTTCCCACTCGGTTTTCATTTGATTAAATTTTTTTTGCAGATGTCTGTGACCTAATGTAATCTTAGTTCATCATGTTATCTAAATGTTTTGTGAGAAATATTGTACTTTCAGGGGTCCGCATGGCATAGTGCGCTAAGTCGCTGCATTGCAGGACAGTCTACATCATGATGGTCAGTGGTTTGAGCTCTGACTTTCCCTAGACCTCCTGCACAAGGCAGCGCAAACTGGAATGGCCCCATGCCATCACACAGATCTGTCCAAGTAGTTGAAGAGCTACTGACAAGGCAGGGTTATTGGAAAATGGGAAGGTAAGCAAATGAGGGAAAACAAAAAAGAAGAAATACTGTACTTTGTACATTAAATACCAGAATTTATAGATTAAAAGACAGGGAAAGTTAGCATGCTGTGCAATGGCAAGAATTTTCCAAGAGTAAGGAAGAGAATGCAAGTACCTCTGATTGCAGTGTGCAGTTCAGGGTGGGGATCAATGTGGGTGGAGTCAAATATTTTTGCAGTGTACAGTACAAGGGCACTTCTTTTGGGACCGGGGTGAATGTGGGTGAAGTCAAACGTTTGACCCCGCCCACCATCTGAGGAATGACAGTCATACACTGAATACAAACACACACATTTATGCAAGGCACAAGTTTTTCGTGATTCTATAAAGCCTTAGGTCTATTCACATATCTTTAAAATCAAATTATTAAAACCAATGGGGGAGCTGTAATATTGGAAGGAAGCTTCAGTAGTGTCCTTCTCTGAGAAGCTCCAGACTGAAGTGTGCAGTTCGGGGCTGGGCTCAATGTGGACGGAGTCAAATGCAATTTAACTGAACCCTTCTTATCTCGTAACCCTAACCTTAACCATTAAAACATATGTACTGGTACCACTTCATATAATAGTTCTTATGAAATTAAAACATTTTATTCAACTTGTATGGGCAGACATTTGTGCCACCACAAACTGAATTTGTATTGTTTAACTTGAATGATTGAATTTAAAAACTGAATCTGAATAGCACAATTTGAAATTGAATTTATTAGTTTGAAACTGAATTACAATAAAGTTGAAACTGAATGTAATATTTTTATATATACTTTAACATTCAGTTCTCACATTTCAAATTCAGTTCAGAAATTCAGATTCGCCCTAATAATTCAAATTCAGACTTTTACTGGGACAGACATCCGGGGCCTTAAGGAAAAGCAATTGAGTGCCGATTCGCCGATTCACACGAAGGGGATTGCGATTTGTCCGGGGAGTAGGATTTCGGAACAACACCAGCTCAACTCTACGCGCCTCACCTCTGCTATCCTTCAAAGCATTTCCATTGCTACAAAACAGCACGACACGACTACACAGCTCGTCTTTTCAGCTTTTATATTGGGCAAATTTACCTGGTACCACATAGTTTTTGTTAGTTGCTCCGCCGGCCATAATTGCAGAGCCCTGGTCTGAGTATGCAAGTTAATTAAATATGGCTGGGCCCGAAATCTTTCATTTAAGCATGTAAACTGTGCCACATTTTCCAGATCTAACAGTCCTGCTATCATTTGTATAGCTTGTAAAGTTTTGTCTTATATTATATATGTTTATACAAACCTGTCGCCTTTGGACATGCTTTGACATGGTGAAAAATGATTCGGTAACTATAGACTGGTCTGGCGTCTGTGGACGAGCTTGTGCATCGGCACTCAATTACTTTTCTTTAAGGCCCCGGATGTCTGTCCCAGTAAAAATCAGAATTTAAATTTTTAGAGCAAATCTGAATTTCTGAACTGATTTTGAAATGTGTGAACTGAATGATAAAGTATATATGTATTTGAATTTTCAGTGCAACTGAATTCATATTCATAATAATACATTTAGTTTCAACTTTATTGTAATTCAGTTTTAAACTAATGAATTCCAATTTCAAATTGTGCTATTCAGATTCAGTTTTTAAATTTAATCATTCAAGTTAACAATACAAATTCAGTTTGATGTGGCACAAATATCTGCCCATACATTCTTTAGAAATGTTAGCCCATATTGATAGGATAGCATCTTGCAGTTGATGAAGATTTGTGGGATGCACATCCAAGGCACGAAGCCCCGTTCCACCACATCCCAAAGATGCTCTATTGGGTTGAGATCTGGTGACGGTGGGGGCCATTGTGAACTCATTGTCATGTTCAAGAAACCAATTTGAAATGATTCGAGCTTTGTGACATGGTGCATTATCCTGCTGGAAGTAGCCATCAGAGGATGGGTACATGGTGGCCATAAAGGGATGGACATGGTCAGAAACAATGCCCAGGTAGGCCATGGCATTTAAACGATGCCCAATTGGCACTAAGGGGCCTAAAGTGTGCCAAGAAAACATCCCCCAAACCATTACACCACCACCACTGGCCTGGACAGTGGTAACAAGGCATGATGGATCCATGTTCTCATTCTGTTTATGCCAAATTCTGACTCTACCATCTGAATGTCTCAACAGAAATCGAGACTCATCAGACCAGGCAACATTTTTCCAGTCTTCAACTGTCCAATTTTGGTGTGCTCTTACAAATTGTAGCCTCTTTTTCCTATTTGTAGTGGAGATGAGTGGTACCCGGTGTGGTCTTCTGCTGTTGTAGCCCATCCGCCTCAAGGTTGTGCGTGTTGTGGCTTCACAAATGCTTTGCTGCATACCTCGGTTGTAACGAGTGGTTATTTCAGTCAAAGTTGCCCTTCTATCAGCTTGAAGCAGTCTGCCCATTCTCCTCTGACCTCTAGCATCAACAAGGCATTTTCGCCCACAGGACTGCCGCATACTGGATGTTTTTCCTATTTCAGACCATTCTTTGTAAACCCTAGAAATGGTTGTGTGTGAAAATCCCAGTAACTGAGAAGATTGTGAAATACTCAGACCGGCTTGTCTGGCACCAACAACCATGCCACGCTCAAAATTGCTTAAATCACCTTTCCCATTCTGAAATTCAGTTTGGAGTTCAGGAGATTTTCTTGACCAGGACCACACCCCTAAATGCATTGAAGCAACTGCCATGTGATTGGTTGAGTAGATCATTGCATTAAGGAGAAATTGAACAGGTGTTCCTAATAATCCTTTAGGTGAGTATATATACATAAACACACATATATATATATGGTTTGGCACCTGTATATATCTCCAACCTGCTACATCAATACACTACTATCTGGTCCCTTAGGTCTTCTGACCAGGGATTACTGTGTTGCTTTATAGGTAATTACTGCATGTATCGTGACATCTATAACTTTACTTTTAAGCTCTGTATAATGTGTTATAATGATCTGTGTATATAAAATGTATTCATTTATTTATAATAAAATATATTTATATATAAGTTATTATGGACACTTATAGTTAGTGTTATAAAGCATTAAAAATGTACTCTACTGTAAAAAGTGTTACGAAGATATGAATATATAAATGTACTATAGATAGTAAATGTATGCAATTAATAATGTATGCAAGTCACTCTAGATTAGACCATCAGCTTAATGACTAAAATGTGACTGGAAGTAAATGTTAGCTTTTACAATTTGTCAGATAGAACTGGAGGCTTCATGCCCATAAGGGAGACCGAGGCAGATTTGTAAACTTAAAACATATTTACATGTTAATTACTAAACAATCTTCGTTTTTTGGTCTGTATATTATGGTAATTACAAGATCATCTCTCCGCGGCCTTTTAATAGGGCACGTTGATTGAACAAGGCCTAGAATTCCTTATAGCTTTGTGTTAAGTGGTTCCTTCTCAGGTGCACGTGTCTGGTTGATAAAGTGTGGAGCAGAGACGCAATGAATCTACCTCCCTAGTTTTTCTGTTTCAATGCGTTAAGTAAACAATAAGTAGACAATATGAATGGCGGCCTGCATGGCTGACATTTCCCACCACCTGAAGCTAAACACTGACAAGACTGAGCTGCTCTTTTTCCATTGAATGTCCATCACAGCTGATAAATGGCTAGTGTGCCAATCCCAGATTGCAAAAGAACTTTGGAAGACACCCTGGATGATACCCTATAGTTCTCTGCTATCATCAAGGCTGTGACTCATTCCTGCAGGTTCGTGCTCTATAATATTTGTAGAGTACGAACTCAACTCACCCAGGAAGCACCACAGGCACATCTCGCATCTGGATTACTGCAACTCACTCCTGGTAGGGCTCTCAGCGTGCCACTAAACCGCTAAAAGTCATTCAGAATGTAGCAGTCCGCCTAGTGTTTGAACTCCCCAAGTTCTCCCACATCACCCCACTTCTACACACTCTTCCTACGGAGCAACCAAAGACCTCCTCCTCCCTAGCTTCAGGCGTTACTCAAACCCTACAGTACATCCCTGCACAGGCTCTTCGTTCTCTCCTCCTCTCCTCTAGGCTCCTGGCATCTCCTGATCCATGCAGTCAAAACTCTTCTCTGTCATGGCTCCTCAATAGAGGGTCCGTCCACTGGAGGCTAAAACAGCAGAGTCTCTACCCTTCTTCTGGAAACATCTGAAAACCTTCCTGTTCAATGAACACCTAAATTAGATCCCTGTCCACCACATCTTTTTAAAGTTTTAGAAAAGATGTCCAATAAAAATCAGTTTGTTTTTTTGAATTATGTTTATATACAAAAGTCTGGCATTAACTACAGTATTTCTTTACGATTTTTTGTTTGACCACCCCCAATTAAAAAGACTGTGCCCCACAGAGTTTTGGGTGCATGATGTTCCTGGAAGGGTTTACACTGGCTGGGCGTGAATGAAAATTATACATACATTTAAATTGGTAACAAGAAGTGTTTAAATTGCAACAAATAAACCAAAACCTGCTGGATTTCTGCTTCTTTTAGTTTAGTTGTGGGGGGGGGGGTTGAAAGAGCCAATTGAAAGCTGGGTATGATTAGGTTGCCGTGATGGTGTTAACCTGTTAAGGATCAGTGTACCGCAGGCGGCACAAACAGGTTACTTTCAGCTTTACTTGATTGAAATCACTCTTCACACAAATGCTACTTTTACTGTACATAGACGTCTTGTATGTACAGAAAGCTTAGAATCTCATTAATTTAGCTAACGTATTCGATTTACATAAGCTATGACAAGAATAAAAAGTCACGTTATCATGTGACGTGAGTGCATTGTACACAAACCCGTTCATTGTTGCGACTCAGCTGATACATCCATGTCTGACAAAAAAGATGTACTTACAGTCAGCTATGTTTCTCTGATTCGTCATCCAAATAATCCCAGCAATGAAATGGAGCATTGTTTTCATTGGTAAAATCCATTTGTTATGTAAAAACAATCAAAAACTCAAATCAAATCACCAAGGGCGGACTGGCCATCTGGCATACCGGGCACTTTCTCGGTGGGCCGACGTGTATTTTGTGCCGGCCCAACCGCCAACAAAAAATAAAAGTGATTTAAAAAAAATATTTATATTTTATTTTTTGTCCGGCCCATGAACCGGCCGAGAAGGCCTAGATCGGCGGCCAATTGTTTTTTCAATTGACAATGGGCTGCTGGTCCAAACCACATTAGCCATAAATACAAGGCCGTAACCAGGATTTAACAAATACCGAGGTCAAAAATCCCCCCCCCAAAAAAAAGACATTTTAAAAGACAACATATTTATTTTCAATAACAATGTTTGTGTTAATTCAACAATAGGGTATGTTCTGGCCATGCTTAATAACACCTTAATTATCCATATAATATTTAGCTTAATTGTCAGTGCAGATTAGCTAGC